>RCUC01089334.1:0-35885 GCA_003697995.1 Taxidea taxus jeffersonii
AAAAAAATATATATATATTCTTGGTGGATTCTTTGGATCATAAAGTCAATAGAGAGCTTTATGCATATGCTAAAAACAAATAAATACCTTGCATGTTGTTGAGATATATTAATTGTGCCAGTTGTCTGTTCATGTGAAGTAATAGTTCCATTATGCCCCCGTTGGTCAGGACAGATGTGGGGATGCAGCGAGTGGTGGACAGGTCAGTTTGGGGCACATGGTACATTAATAGCTTGGACATGTTCTTCTGGATGCAGGTATGTCAGTCAAAAAGTGGTGAAAGAAAAGAGCAGGAGAGGCGTGCCTGGGTGGCTCAGTGGGTTAAAGCCTCTGCCTTCAGCTCAGGTCATGATCTCAGGGTTCTGGGATCGAGCCCCGCATAGGGTCTCTGCTGAGCAGAGAGCCTGCTTCCCGCTCTCTCTCTGCCTGCCTCTCTGCCTCCTTGTGATCTCTGTCTGTCAAATAAACAAATAAAATTTACGAGACTGACTCACGAACTCACAACAACAAATAAAATTTTTAAAAAAAGAGCAGGAGAAGGAGAAATACTAAACTCTTATTAAAATATTTGAACAACTGGGGCACCTGGGTGGATCAGTGGGTTAAAGCCTCTGCCTTCGTCTCAGGTCAGATCTCAGGATCCTGGGATCGAGCCCCGGAATTGGGCTCTCTGCTCAGCAGGGAGCCTGCTTCCTCCTCTCTCTCTGCCTGCTTCTCTGCCTACCAGCGATCTCTGTCAAACAAATAAATAAAATCTTTAAAAAAAATATTTGAACGAATGTCATGCTAAAGGAATTGTATTTTTGTGAGTTTCCAGATTCAAAAAAAAAAAAGCTTCCCCCTTCTCAAATATAAAATGGGGATAATTTTACTTGTCCCTAAGGAGGTTTTGGCAGGTTAAATGAGACAATGTCTATAAAGGGTTTAGCATATTGCCTGACCCATGATAAGTGTTCATCACTGCACTAAATACTCAGTGCAGATCCAGATACAGACGTCAGGAGAGAGATCTTGGCTGGAAAGCATGTGAGTGACGTTTAAAGTGAAGTAGTATTTGGGCCAGTTGACGAGCTCACAGGATCACATTTAGAGCAGAAGAGAAGAGGACCCAGACAGTGTCTGAAAAGAACAGGAGGAAGAGTAACTAGCCAAGGACATTATTGCAAGAAAGAAATGAACAGATACAGAGCTTTTGTGGTTCTTGGCTTCAGGTATGTATCTGAAGCCAAGAGCCTGGGGAAACAGTGATTTCTTTATACCGATTTGCTTCCAATGCTTTCTCTCCTTTTATCGCTGAAGAAAGAGTCCCCCTTAAAGGAGTCGATCATTAGTAATATTGTATGGCATCAATGCAGTCTTTCAGTTTCTCCATCTGTGTATGTGCATTGCTGCTGGTCCCCCAGTACCTGAGTGCTTATCTGCTGCACTTGTAAGAAAAGGTTTGCATGTGTTCATTATGCAAAGGAGATGCTAATTTAGGTCTAGATGTGACAGTCAGGAGAACTGTGATGTTGTAAGATTACCCATTCAAAACTAAAGTAAAAAAAACCTTAGAGAACATCAAAGACAGAGGCAAGAGGTTATCAACCAGCTTATGGTAAACATGACATTTTTATATTACAAGTAAAAAGAATAATTTTTATTGCTTTAGATTTTATATTAAAATAAATAAGATTTTTGTAAAAGAAACCCAACCAGACATTGATATGCAATGGAGTAAAATGACCTTATTTTCAAAAATTTAAAAATATGCTCATAAACAATAACAAACGTTTCCATTTGAATGTTAACATTGGATTTATATTATTTGGGGTTAATCTTTGGTAATTTTAGTATTGATTTAAAAATCATTTTCAAATTACTGATACTTTTATACTGTTTTTCTGGTACCTGGTACTCTGGTGTATATGTTTAAATTTTTCTCCGTGTTTCTTAAAAGAATGGTTGTTTTCCTTGTTCTACATACAGTTAAAGTCTTCAATGAAACAATAGATCTTCCTCACTAAAATTTATCAGACAACTATGTATTTGGATGTTTTTCCAGAAAAAAAAATCCATTTTTATATTTTGGCACTATGGGTTTCATATTTTCAATTACTTATTTTGAGGACTGTTCAAAATCATTAGCACACAGGTAGTACGTTGTTTTAATCCCAGAGATAAACAAAAACAACAACAAAAATCATAAGCCTAATTTCGATACCTTAATGATACCCTATATTCATACTATGTTCTACAGTGTTCAAAGCTCTAAAGATATATGTGACTCTTACCATCCAAATCATGGCAATTATCAAACTCAGAGAGACAGTACTACTTCCTGGTGGCAGATGTGAGCATTGGAATCAGATAGAACCGGATTTACATCCTGATTCTCCAAATTAGTGTGTGAGTGTGAGCAGCATTACTTAACCTTCTAAATCTCGGTTTCTACTCATAGAGTTGCTGTTAAGAGTAGACAAGACAGTCCACATTCCACACATTCTACTCTCAGCTCAGTGCCTGGCACAGATCAATGCTAAATAATATTAGTTTTCATGATCATCCTCAACAACATCAATAGCTTATAAAGATATTGTTACATCAGTAACCCTGAAGATTCAACCAGATCTAGCTCCTTAGGAATGAAACAAATTTCTTAAGTTAAGATCCTGTGATAGATGTGACTCTTCATTAATTACGCAAAGTATATATTTTTAATGTTTTGACATAATCTCTGTGTTCAAAATGGTACTCAAACTCATGACCCTGAGATCAAGAGTTGCATACTTTACCCACTGAGCCAGCCAGGAACTCCCAAAATATTTTTAAATGCCCTCTATTTCCCAAGCATATATCCTAAGGCTACATTCATTATTCTAATAAAAGTGCTCCCCAGCAAAAGGCTAAATAATGTGGGGAAATTCTGCAGAACACTCCCTTGATGATTCACAATGTGTATTAGTGTATCAGAAGCCCTGGTTCAGGAAAGTGACTTTACCATCAGCGTCACCAAGAGTACTACACTTATGCACTACAGAGCTTTTTATGTAGAAATTCGTGTAATCCTCGCAACAAACCTATAGGGCAGATACAGTATCATCCCCATTTTACAGATCAGGAAACAGGTAGGTTATAGCATACCCAAGATCCGTCAAGTGCTTAAGAGGCAAACTCAGGATTAGAATCTATACAGTCAGGGTAGCGCTTTCCTAACACTCCACATATAACCTCTGTCATCCTCATAGCTCTCTTTGGGATTAAGAAGTTCCATGCCCAAGGCCCACCTTGGGAAACTGTAAACTCCTCTGGAGACTGACACTGCATTCTTTTATAATATACTCGATAGATGTTTAAGTCAGTTCTAAAACAATTTCCTTTTTACTTTTCCTTTGCATTCTAAACATTAAAAGGAATCCCTCTATTCTGATGCCCTATTAGAAATGTATGTTCTTTAGGCCAGTAAACTCCTCAGAACATTTCTGAAGACCGTGACCAGTGCATGTAGAAATGCTTTTAGAAATGACCTTGATGTCAACCTTTTGGTACTACTACTCACCACTGTAATGATTACTCTTTGTCGTTCGCTTACTTGTCATATTTTACCACTATGTGAAAATCCTATCACTATTAATCAAGGTACAACAATCCCAGCAGGAAGCTCCAGGGCCCCCTTACTCATCTCACTATTGCCTGTGCCAGACAGGTGGTGAATGAATGAGTAAATGAATGAATGGATGGATGGATGGCCACCCATGGCAGAAAACACAGTAGATGGGAAGTTAGGGTGACCTTAGTTCTAGTCCCAGCTGCATTGCTAATCACTTTGCCACCTCATGGAAATTACTCCCCTTTCAACTCTATTTGCCACCTGTGCCAACAAAAGTGACAAAAAGTGCAAGAAAAAAAAAGTAAGTGGAGAAAATGAAAAATGTTCCTGTCACCTTTAAGTTAATAAAGACCTGTTTTAATCACACAGACACAATCTCTCTAAGAATGTTACTTTTTAAGCTCACAAAGGCCCCAGCATCCTGTCTGAAAAACACTTTCATCACAATGAAGCATGTGCTTTCTGCATGCTGTATCCAACTTAGTCATCTCATTAATGAAAGCAAAATTAGAGAACATTTATTTGAGTTGATTAAATTATTCCTAAATGGGGCAATTTCAGGATATGATTAACTTTGCATCTTTTATATTTCTAACTAGACATTCCTTTCCCCCTGATTCTGCCCTGAGGGTACATAAAGGTTATAAATAAAATAATATTTCCTAAAATGTTTTGCATTTTAATGAATTCCCAAAATTGAATTACCAAAAAGACTTTAGTATTGTTTAAATCATATGAATATTATGCATCAGTATTTTATATTATTCATGAAAGCGTAGTCCTCATACTAGTACAATCTGATAACACAGGCGAAGCAAATAAAAAGATACTGTGAAGAGGTTATGAAGAACATCATGGAAAACTTGAAATTAGGGGATAATTTCACATTCTTCCAAAAGAAAAATTTCTATTAATTTCTATGAAGAATACATTTTGGAATGAATTAGATATGTTCATGATTATTCAAGAAATGTATGAAGATTCATTTTGTGGCAGCTACAATAAGCATAATCCTCCAATTCAGTGTTACTGTGACAGATTTTAAGTGTGAAGCAGATGTGGTTTTAGATTAAACAAAATCACAAGTAAAAAAGTTACTGTTAATTCTCTTCTGATTACCTGGCTATACCAGATTATCTGGTATAATCTGGTATGGGCTATACCAGATTTCAAGCATAAAAAATTTATTTTGGTGATAATATGCTTATATCAACTTTTAAATATATACCATTGGCTGTTTTGAGCAAATGGATCCCTTCATTTAAATGCATTATTAGGAATGTATATTCCTTAGGTGAATAAGCTCCTAGAACAGTTTCTAAAGTCACATATATTTGGATATGAAGAACAGGAAGGTCACAAAAAATAGGTACTTATTAAATCAATATGTAACACTCGGAACTTTTCTAAGGCACTAAACTAACTAAAAGTTACTTTTCCAGGTAAGTAATTTCAGAGAGGTCCCACTCAGAACTTTCTGAAGATAGTGGGATCTAGTCAAAATCAAATGAGATTTTTGTATCTCCATTCTATTTCTGTTTATTGTAGTTTTCTATTTATGTTGAAGCGTGCTGTTTTTCTTTATATGCAGTGGCACCAAGTTTCTAGTTTATATTTTATGAGGTAATGGTACATCAATTTAAGGAAAAATATTAAGTAAACAAAAGCACTGATGACACACAGAGCCAAAAATTCTGGCAGTGGTGTATAAATGATCAACATTTGGTAACTATTCTTCTTTCAAGTTCAAACATACAGTCTCTTTTCTAAGTCCCTACATATGTCTCCATAGTTGCATCTCAGTATTATTAACCATGGAAGCAGTTTGCCAATGAGAGTTACGGGAAGAAGGGCCAGGGTAGCAGCAGAATGAAATCACAGAACTGTGAAAAGGGTTAAAAGAGAAGATGTATATCTAATATCTTCCAGTTCTCCACAGAGCTGAAGGCCTGTTGAAAAGTTGTTTCATGCCCTTTGACCTTTACAGCTGACCCTTGAACAATACCAGGATTATAGGTGCTGATCCACTCCCTGCCCCGCACAGTTAAATATCCATGTATAACTTTTAACTCCCCAAAGACTTACCTACCATTAGTATACTGTGACCAGAAGCCTCACTGTAATATAAGCAGTTGATTAACACATATTTTGTTATTATATACTGTATTCTTACCATAAAGTAAACTAGAGGAAAAAAATGTTATCAAGAAAATCATAAGGGAGAGAAAATACATTTACAGTATTGTCCTATGTTTATCGGAAAAGATCCATGTGTAAGTGGACCCAAAAAGTTCCAACTCGTGTTGTTCAAGGGCCCCCTGTATATTTACCTGCTGAACCATTCATACTGTTAAATGTCATGGTCAAAGATGTTATTCTGTAAGAAACTGTGTGTTATTTCTTAGAATCACTGACTCTTTGATAAAGCTGTCTTTAGGTATCTTGTCCTAACTACTTCTCCCATGTTTAATCCTAGCATTGTAGGTGGTTAGCAGTTTGCTAGCAAAGGTGAGTATGGGTATCTATTTGTGTTTTACTATGCACATATAATCAGAGACAAAAATACATACACACACATACACGCATTTAAATTATCCTTTGAAATATGAAGCATGGGACTAACATAGCATAGCATCTCATTTCGAGGACCAGTTTTTATGCTGGAACAGAGAAGTGTCTAAAATGTCACCCTATTTTGGAAAGCTACATCAGACTCTTTCATGACCTATTTGAATGTGAGTGTGTGTGATGAGAGTGTTAGCCATGGAATTTAGGGTGATTTATTAAGTTTTGGTACATCCTTTTTTTCTTTAAGAGAGGAGGGGTGGGGGCAGAAAGAGAGGGAGGGAGAGAACCTTAAGCAGGCTCCTCGCCCAGCACAGAGCCCCAACATGGGGCTCAGTTTCACGACCCTGAAATCATTAACCTGAGCCAAAATCAAAAGTCTGATGCTCAGGGCGCCTGGGTGGCTCAGTGGGTTAAAGCCTCTGCCTTCAGCTCAGGTCATGATCCCAGGGTCCTGGGATCGAGTCCCGCATCAGGCTCTCTGCTCGGCAGGGAGTCTGCTTCCTCCTCTCTCTCTGCCTGCCTCTCTGCCTACTTGTGATCTCTGTCTGTCAAATAAAAAAATAAAATGTTAAAAAAAAAAAAGTCTGATGCTCAACCGACTGAGCCACCAGGCACCCCTAGACTTCGTACGTTCTTACTCAGAGTGGCCAATTTTCCAGATGCCTATTAGTAAATCACATTCACTAACTGCATTCCTTCAGCTAACATGTATCAGTGTTATAAACACCAAATATTGTCCTATGTTTGAATATATGGATAACCTCTCTCTGGAGAGTGCTGCAGTCTTTCCAGAATCATTCTGATGACAAATCTGTTGTAACTGATGAACTGTCATCCACACAGGAAAATCAAAAAGAGAAAATTCTTTTGAGAGACTGCCAGTCATTCTTCCTGTAAAAGGGCCACGGTTGATTGGTTCAACCTGAAGGTAGGTATAAGAGTCACAACTTAGATCAGTTTTATAACTCTTCTGCTGATCAGTATATAGTCACAATCTGGTTGTTTCATGCTTATGAGCATAATTGGGACACCTAAAATAAGATGAAATTGCTGAAGCTTTATTTCAAGTGTGAACTCTGGGAAAACTAAAAACTGAGCATTTCTAGTTCATGTGTGAGTATATAATGAGCCTTTGCTAAAGTGACATTTCATAAGAAGTGCTGCTTTGGTTGCCCACTTTGAGCATCAGAACTTTACTGCAGGACCCATCTGGCACAGGTCTTAATTGGTAACAAAATCTGGAAGCATTCTTTCCTTGGGGCTTTATGAAGACAACAAAAAGATGAGCTGATGAAATACCTATTTTGCTTTGAGGTAACTTATAATTATTTATATCAATAATTTGCTGGTGTATAGATCCCATTCCTTTTCTTGAGGAAGCAATGAATCTCTTAATTCAGACTCTCTTCAGTTCAGAATTCTCATTTTTATATGTTCATCCAGGATCTGTTGATTCTTTCTGAGAATTCCACATCATATTTATCCCAGATGAAATTAGTCAATTCCCTCATAGAAAATTTTAAACACTTAAAAAATCCACTGTTGAGAGCATCTGCTTAAGTATGCCTAACTAAAAATATTTTCACTCCATTCTCCTCCCCTAAATTCCATTTAAAATCACCAAATAGAGGTGCCAGGCCTGGCTCAGTTGGTAGAGCATGTGACCTTTGATCTTAAGGGTCCTGAGTTCAAACCCCACACTGGGTGTAGAGATTATAAGTAAACAAGTTTTTTTTTTTACATTACCATAAATACATACATACAAAGAAAAAAAATAATGTCATTTGAAAGAAGCCCAACCTATAGAATGTTTTTAGTTTGGAAAATTCAGAAAAAAATGATTTTCTTTAGATTTAACTCTGTATTCTTATAGTAAAGTTGTTGTTTTATGTGGTTTGAATAGATGTTAAGAATTGCACCCAAATTTTAAAATGTACCCCCAACTGATGTTTTCTTCCTTATATCTATTTTTCAGATACAAATAGACATTTTTGTGTGTGTTTAAATTATAAGGTATATATTTTCCAAACTTGTATTTCATCTATTTCTATAACATTGTATTTTAGAAATGTGACCTATAAAGTGAATATTGCATGATATTTTTTGACCCACCAAAATTACTGACTGCTGGATGTGAGGGTGATCTAGCTGTGACATCTGTTACCCCATTGATCACCAGGGTTGATTCGGCTGATGTAGCTGGCTAGGCGGGTTCCCCTTCCTCCCTCACTGCTCCATGTGGGTCCCTCCCAAAGCTGCGTGCTCTGTCCAAGAGGATGACCTTCCTGGATAGAGGAAGTCCATTCTTTGGTCAAGGGCATACGAGTAGCTGCACTCCCCTGCTAGAACCGCTAAATGTGTTCTCAAGGTCCACTTGTAGGAGATTGTAGGGTAGTCAAGCTTCCAAGACTTCAGACACATCCAAATGGGGCACTGCATGTGGTAGTCTGCCTTTCTTTAGGGGAGAAAAAAATTACTGACTACCAATTAAAACCTTTATTCCATATTAATTTATGTGACAGCTGGTATATTTGTGTTTAAATTCATCTTCCTACTTTGAGCTTATCTTTGCTTCAATTCTCTCTCTTATACTTTCCTTTCAAAATGTGTATAGATTATTTGCATACTTCACTTTGCTTTTAGTTTAGACAAAAACATGATTTAAAAAAAAAATTTAAAAAGGTATATTAGAGTTCAAAGAAGAAGTAAAAGACCAAGACAAAATAAACATGAAATAGAAACTGGCAGGGCTTGAGAAAGAAAGAGACAAGAAAGATATGAGTCACATTAAAAGCAACAAAAAGAACATAAATATGATTTTTAAAAACCAAGAAACAGAGAAGATAGGCATGAGGAAAGAAATACCTGAAATATTTAAATAGACTATATGGAAGATGATATGGGAGAGACAAGGTAAACCTCATATATGCATAATTGATGTTTTAATTTTATTTATTGATATACATTAAATCAATATAATTAATTTATTAATATATATTAAAATAAAAAAACTTTTGAAATTATCAAGTTTGAGTTTATAAGTGGATCTGGATCTCAGAAAATATGGGATCTTCAGAAAAACTGATGTAAAATAATCAAGGTAAATCTGGATAAATTACTGTAATTTTCAAAAATCTACAATCATATATACATCCAAGTTTTTTTTTAAGATTTTACTTATTTATTTGATAGACAGAGATCACAAGTAGGCAGAGAGGCAGGCAGAGAAAGGAGGAAGCAGGCTGTCCACAGAGCGGAGAGCCCGATGCGGGGCTCAGTCCCACGACCCTGGGACCATGACCTGAGCCGAAGGCAGCGGCTTTAACCCACTAAGCCACCCAGGCGCCCCTACATCCAAGTTTTTTTAAAGCAATTTTTATATAAGGTATAAATGCCAGGTGAACCTTACAGGTTTTGATACCAACATCTAGTATCAGAAATTAGATAATGTCTACTGAATTTTTTTTTAAAGATTTTATTTATTTCTTTGTCAGAGAGAGAGCAAGCACAGGCAGGCAGAGTGGCAGCTGAGGCAGAGGGAGAAGCAGGCTCCCCACTGAGCAAGGAGCCCAATGTGGGACTCGATCCCAGGACACTGAGATCGTGACCTGAGCCGAAGGCAGCTGCTTAACCAACTGAGCCACCCAGGTGTCCCATGTCTACTGAATTTTGAAGTAAAGTTAAGTTTGATCGAAGAATTTCATGGTTAGCTAAAATATTTTGCATATGTATGAAAAATTTAAGCCAGGGGCACCTGGTGGCTCAGTTGGTTAAGCATCTGACTCATAGTTTTGGCTCAGGTCATGATCTTGGGGTCCTGAGATTGAGCCCCACGTCAGGCTCTGTGCTCAGTGGGGAGTCTGCTTGAGATTTTCTTTCCCTCTCCCTCTGCCCCTCCTGCTCATGCACTCTCTCTCTCTTTCTTCCTTTCTCTCTCTCAAATAAATAAATAAATAAATCTTTTAGAAAAAATTTAAGCCAACCAGTAGATATTCTCTAGCAAGCAGATGTATAGCACATGGGTCCCATCTTTAAAAATCTTACTGGATTTCACAATTTAACCAAGCAAATGATGAATCCAAACCAAAAGAAGAGTTGAGGATGCAAAATCCATGGTTACCATCATCGATAAATGTCAGCTTTGTGTGACTTATGGTGACTAAACAGCAAGTAAACATAATTCTTGATAATTTAAAATTTTAGAAGTCAAACAAAAGTTCTGAGTAGAGGAGGGCAGATGGTCTGATATGTGCTTTCAAGGTACTTAAGAGGTTCTGTAGAGCTAAAGCAGTGAGGACTGTGACTAAGGAGGAAGCTAGAAACATAACTAAAGGTTGTGGCAGTCTGGGTTTGAAACCACAGTAAGGGAATTTCGATATTTTCCTTCCCAAGAACAGGGAGGACTCCAAACTGGGTTCTCTATTTTCTGAGAACACAGAGGCAAGGTGTTGGGCTGAGAGTGATGAGGGAAATGATGGGGTCAGAGGTAGGAGGAAAAAAAAAGCTTGGACTACTTGTATGAAGAATAATCGAGAAAGCTTACTAAGAAAATGAAGAGATATTGGTCTTATCCAGATCCTTTCCGTGCTGGTGCTGCCGTGTGTATTGGCTTCAGCCCTCTCCTGCTGGAGGTTGAGAATGGCTTCACTTAGATTAAACCTTTGCTCCCCTAACCCCACCCTTACCCCTAGGATGGGGACAGCAGCCCACATCTATGACTGACTGGCATGAGAGTTCAAAAGGCTTGCCCCAGAGTTTCCATGGGAACACACAAAGCAACTGTAATTTTTCACCGGTGTTAGAGATAGGTCACCAGGCATAGAGCTAAAGACTAGACATTTAGATTGATCCGTGTTTGTGAATTTTGCCACCTGAGTGGGACAGAACGAGCATGGGATACAAGGGTATTTATGAAAGATGAGTTTAAGTGATGGGCTTTGAAAGCTAGGCTGGAAAGGAAGAAGGTGCAGCTGGGATGACAAGGAAAGCAGGAGGGAAGGGGAAGAAGAGAATGACTGTGGTACTAATCACTAATTAAAGTATATATGCACACTGGGGTACCTGGGTGGCTCAGTGGGTTAAAGCTTCTGCCTTCGGCTCAGGTCATGATCCCAGGGTCCTGGAACTGAGCCGTGCATCGGGCTCTCTGCTCAGCGGGAAGCCTGCTTCCTCCTCTCTCTCTCTCTCTCTGCCTACTTGTGATCTCTGTCTGTCAAGTGGGTAAATAGAATCTTTTTTAAAAAAAAGCATATCTGCTACACATGCATAGACACACTAATATACGTGTGTGTTGTGAGTACGCTGAGTGAGAGCCAGAAGAATGGAATAGTAGAAAGACTGAAGTTAAAATTTTAAGAGCTACACATTTCATGTAAGGTAAATTGTGTAAGGAATATTTATGGAACAATTTTTAATTCCTTAGTTAGCCAGGTTTCATTTGGAGCATCACCAGTCCCTAATACAGTAATGCGAGTAGATTCATTTTATGAATCTAAATCTTTAGGCCAATAGAAAATTTATCCTTAAGGAAAAATGTACTTTAGTAAGAAGTGTTACTCTGCTGAGTCAGAGCACCAGGAAAAGATTTCTGGGTATGAATATGGATTTCTTTCTTCTCTAGAGCAGGGATTCTCAAAACGTGGCCTGAGGCCCACTGGTGATTGTGAGGGTCCTACTGATAGACTAAGAACTGGAAGTCTTTTTTTTTCCTTTAGTTTTCACTTGTGATTTAAGGCTCTGTGTAGAAAGACAACTAAATGAGTTGTTAATGATTACTAAGTCCTAAACTGACATGTGCGCATTACCCCAGCTTACTGATGATCTTATTTATTTTATTTTATTTTTTAAAAAGATTTTATTTACTTATTTGACACAGAGAGAGAGAGAGAGAGCACAAGCCGGGGGAGCTGCAGGCAGAGGGAGAGGGAGAAGCAGGCTCTCCGCTTAGCAAGGAGCCCGATGTGGGGCTCGATTCCAGGACTCTGGGATCATGATCTGAGCTGAAGGCAGACGCTTAACTGACTGAACCACCCAGGTGCCCCTGCTGATAATTTTTAATTCAGTGTTCTGACTGCAGCTCAACCCTGGAAGAGAAAGGTTTAATATGAATTTCCCCAAGAAAATAGGAGCTGGAACAGTAGGTAAGCCACATTTTTAAAATCTCACATAAATGGCCTTGGAAACACTCCAGAGGCTCCATTCAAAGTAGAGCTAAAGTAAATAGCATCTCCATTCAGAGCTATCTCCAATAGCATTCCATTTTATTTCAAAATAAAAAGAAAATTTACCCCTGGAGAATCTTCTCTTCCCATCACTATCCCTTCCTCATGCATCACCTCCTAAGGAAAGGATGAGAGGAACAGCATGTCATATTCTCCACCTGGACAAACTGAAGGTCAGGATTCTAACTTGGAGACGTCTTTGATGTGTCTACTCCAAAGCTGATTCAAATTCAGTCAAATAAAATTTTGAAAGCATATTTCTGGTATGCAGATTACTTAAAGACATAGAAATCATTGGATATTTCAGAAATCCTTATGTGGTGGTTATGACAGATGAATCAAGATCAGAGGGTACCAGGTGATTTTCATCCAGAAAAGAGGAAGAAGGACTGAAATAGCTTTAATAATACAAGATTAGTTATAACAGAAGAATAATCAAAGGATAATAGTAGAATGAGTCCACTCGATTTCATTCATTCAGAAAATATATATGGGCGGCTTATTATAATCCAAGACTATTCTAGAGACTAGGGATATAAGAGTGAGGTAGAAAAATCAGACCGCATTCTTGTGATGCTTATAGGAGAGAAGAAAGCCCAGGTGTGCCAACCTGGAAGCAGGATCTTGAACTTCGAATACTACTGGCTACTACTGTCCCAGGTTCAAGATAGAGCCCCACACCTCCAGTGTGACCCCCAACCTATTGTTGTCAAAGGTAAACCATATCACTACCTTCCGATCTTCATTTATCTGTCATAATAAGCCCACAGGGATTTGGGAAATGTTCTCACAAATATTCTTCCCAAACACATTCTACAGACCTCAAGTGACTAATTTATAAAATATATTTTCGTTACCGTCACTCTGCCTACTACTTTTGTAAAGCTGAATAAAGTGAGAATTTGTCATGAAGAAGGAAGATATAGGGCCACACACTGTGTAATAACTAAAATAGGGTGCAAACCATGCATTGTCCTTAAATGTCAAGTTCAGTGACAGTTAGGCCATATGGTATCCATTTGGCTTGTTTAAAATGTGCTTTCAAATCAAAGAAGCAAAACAAATTGTATTTGAACTAACTTGCTTTTTCCTGAATGAAAGAAAAAATTTAAAATACTGCCCTTTCTAATCTCTTGCTGTAGACAGGAACAAACAGGTTTGCATCAGTAACTTCTGTGTGTTTATTATGTCTGTTCAAAAACAATGAGTACCAAATCAAACAGTTTAATGCTCAATTATGTTAAATAGCCCCCATCTGGATTTTTTTTTCCAAAATAAATCTAAGTAAATATTGATAAACAGCACAAAGCATATCAATAATTTGTTGTCTGAGCTTGTTATTTAGGGGATTAAAATCACAGCTGAGAGAGCAAATAAATATTACAAGTTACACTGCATCATATTTGCTAAACTTCCTAAATTATTAGCAAATCCGCTGGGTAAATGCAGCAGCAAAGCACAATCTGTTTCCCATGCAAATCTGAAATCCACTTACGAGGCATAACAGGGCATAGATGGGATTTCAAATATATAATTACAGGAGAGCTATTGATTCACCGTTTTCATTTCCAAACAAGGTCATTCTAAGGATCGCCTTGTAGGTTTACCCAAAATGAAACCAGAGAAGGGTATATCAGAGTTGTTATTGTTGTTTTTAGTTATTTCCATGTGTACAGATTTGGAGGTCAGTTTAACCAGTTTGTACCACAAAGATGGTTGGTGTAAGCCACATGGAACCTATGCAGTCAAATAGGAAGTATATGCAGTAAATGCAGGAAACTGTCCACCTAGAGGAATGAAGGTGCCTCCGGCAGTATGAGAGCTGGGGGTGGTGGAGGACACGCTCTTTGGTTGGGGAAGGGGAACCAGAGACCTACTTCCTTGAATTGAATCGTGCCTTAGATTGGTTAGGAATTTAACGAGACCAGAGGAGAAGCAAAGACTTGGGAAGAAGAGTTTGTGTAACCAAGGATTGCAGGTACATTTGTCTTCCAAGGAAGGCAAATCCCTTTCCTTTAGCTGAGGATCTTGAAGAGCAGAGGTGTGCAGAGGGGACCCTAAGACTGCAGTGGGGTAGAGGCTGGAGCGATTTGCTTAAGGAAATGGAAACTCAGAGGTTTGCTGCTGAGAACATGAGGGGAGAGGAGAGAAAAGGAGAGGTTGACAAAGAAGACTAAAGCTAAGCGGAGGCACTTGCTGTATTGGGACAGTCTAACATGCAGTGTCAATGATTTCAGTCTTATGGTGTTAATTCCTCCCATCTCTTCTCAATCTCTTCTGTATTTCATTTCTTGTAACAAATGTCTTTTGTGGGTGGGTTTTTTTCCGCTGTGGTATTTTTGTTTCGGTTTGGTTTTGCTTTGCTATTAGGTTTTGTTTGTTTTCTGTTTGTTTTTTATAACATGACTGGTTAGCTCATATAAAAGAGAAAGACCACATTAGCAGGGAGGTGAGTAGAGCTGCAAACTGATCACAGAGTCTCCTCTAGTTACAAACCACTCAGGTCACGAAAAACTCTAATTGTACATAAATCCAAAGTGATTCCACACAAGCAATTGCTATTACCATCTACTAATGGCTAGCAGAACTGTCTGTGCCCATGGCAATTGAAAGTTTTTAATAAGTGATTCTGATTATGTAACCTCCTTCTTTACTCTGCTGTCCCACAAATTCCTATAAATCTTAGGGAACACATTAGATTCCATAGTTTGTGTCATTCGTAGCCCTGATACCTTTAAATCTCCAACTTGAAGTGTTTAGACAGTGCAGCTAATGTCAAGGTTACATATGTATCCAGTTTGGCTGGAGCAAAGTGTATGTTACAAAGAGAAAGAGCTTAGCAGAGAGCTTGGGAACCAGTTGTGCAGAATCTTGAATGAGTATTTGTTTAAGTCGGGAACCATGTTTCATTCAACCACGAAGCTCCATTGTAATTCAAAAGGCAAAGGCTATTGGGAGATAGTGGGGGGAGGATGTGGGGCAAATGAATAAGAATTAATATATCCAACCTAAATGTGTCCCTTGGGTCCCAGATCAATAGATCGATCAATCTACCTATCTATCTGGCTGCCTACTAGACATTTCCACTTGGATTTCTCACAGGTACCTTCAGTTTGACTGTTGAATTCTTCATTTTCACTTATATATATATTTCTCCTACATGTCTCCTTTTTTTTTTTTTTTTTTTTGTGATATCATCGTCTTAGCCAGGAATCTGGGAGTCAGCTTGTCTCTATTTCCCTTATGCCATACAGCAAACTGGTCACTGTGATGTGTTTCTATGGCCTTTATGATAACACTTCAGTTTATCCTTTCTTTTCCAACCCACCACCTCTCATTTGGTTCTGATTCTCATGGTTTCTCATCTGGATTCTTAGAGTAGAACATGCTAGGTGAGTCAGACTGCCTGAGTTCAAATCCCACATCATACCTCACATCTCTCTGCCTGCTTCAGTTTCCTCTTTTGTAAAAGGGGGAAATGAAATCACCTACCATGAATGAATGAATTACAGAAGGAACAAGAAAGAGTTTATATATGTCTTGATTTTATCTGGATATGAATACAGGGAATCAAATTGCAGGTCAGTGCAAATAGAAATATAATGGGAACAATACCTGCACTTCTAAATATTCTAGTAAAATAAAAGGTAAAGAGAAACAGGTTAAATTAACGTAGTAATAATATTTATTTATTTATTTTTAATATTTTATTTTATTTTTTCAGTGTCCCAAAATTCATTGTTAGTAATAATATTTATTTAACTCAACATATCCAAAATATCTCTTTAGCTTGTTGCACTAGCCACAGATCAAGTGCTCAGTAGCCGGATGTGACTGGTGGTTCCCATTACTGGGTAGAGCAGTTCTAGAGATTATTACATTGGACAAAAGTAATGTCAAACCAGCAAGAGGAAACCTTAAGAAGTTGCTGTGGAGGGATCACACATAAAATTATTATTATACAATTAGGCACTTCACTTTAAGCATTCTATGCACTGACTTTATCTTTTCTTTAATATTTTATTTATTTATTTGACAGAGAGACAGCAAGAGAGGGAGCATAGTTTTCCCATTGAGCAGGGAGCCTGATGCAGGGCTCAATCCCAGGACCCTGGGATCATGACCTTAGCAGTAGGTAGATGCCTAGCAACTGAGCCACCCAAGCACTCCTAACTTTATCTTTCTAGCTGAACTATAAGCTTCTCCAAGGCAAGGAGAGTTCCTGCTTCTAAGCTCTTCAGGATTGAGGGCTCTGCTCGAAAAGGCTTTCTTGAAACTAGGACTGACTCGGGCAACATTCAAGCATTAGCTCCTAAAATTATCAGGGAACCATCAAGGAATGAAAAATTCAGGAACATTGTTTGGGGTTTTTGTTTGTTTGTTTGTTTGTTTTGTTTTGTTTTCAAACTCAGTGCTAATGGTCAAACTGTTTTCAGTTGCATGTTGGAGTTAGGAATGGCAGGCTCAGAAATCATTTTGACATAAATCGAGTAGCCAGGAATGCACAGTTTCTGCCTGAAGCTATTCTTCAGGTTCACCAAGAACAGAGGGTTCAAGGTGGTTATGTTATAAATCTTAAATTCTTCAATGCACTTTTCAGTTAATTCATCTTCAAAGGAAGATGTTTTCAGCACTGAGTCGTGAACAGGAAGAGATTAATTTTAAAGGCAAACCAAAGAGAAGAGCCTAAACAGTCCACTAATGATGCTATTTTCTCATTTCCTGCTTTTGATGTATTGTGTACCCATGAATGATGGGGCAAACTCCAGCTCTAGAAATTCACGTTTCATGGAGAAAATCCATTTCTATGCCTTGCAAAGCAGAACTACAGGTGCAGTAAGCGAGTAAACAGTACCAGCTGCTCCTTGGCTGTGGTTTCTTAAAGAGAAATTAAAGACCAAACCTAGGTTTGGAGGTAGTACAAAATCGCAGAGAGGACAGCAGCGCATTTTTCATGACTTTGGCCCCAATTCCTATATCTCTTCCATAGAACTGCGTACTCACAAAGGGAATGCAGCACACAAAGGCTGGATGTCAGAGTTAGCTGCTGTCCATATTCTCGTGAGAGTCTTTGATGATAATGTCCTGGCAGGCGTGGGTACTTAAAGGAACTTATAGTAGGTTCACGTATTAAATCATTATTGGCTGATTTGGGATACAATGTAAGAGTGTGTAAAGGAATAATGTTGTCATTTTAAAAAGTGAACTTGTATTATAAATTCTAAAAAGTGAACTTGTTTTATAAATTCTAAAAACAAAAAAGTCATATTCCTAAATGCTTTGTGTGTATGACAACTTTATTCTTTTAGAAAAAGGACCCGAGTACAACCTATCAGAATGAAGAAGAATTTAATATAGATATCAGAGGAACAAGCTTCCTTTTACATATAAGCTGAATTCACTTTTTAATGATGAGTTTATGCTTTCAGAAAAGGATCCCTATGCAGAGTCTATCAGAAGAAAGAGGAGTATAATATAGATGTCAGATAGTCTCAAAAAGTGTCATGTAGCTCTCCGTTTGCCTTATTCTCACCAATTACCTTGTGTCTTATAGCCTCATATGTCTAGTGCCACTGAGAATCAAGGGAACCGAGTGCCATTGCAAGTGACATAAACAGCAGCCAAAAACAAAACCATTGGTTTTTATATTGCTCCTGAATCATTTTTGATACTTTATTCCTTCATTTTGACGTTCTGAAACTTTTCATGAATTATGAAAAAGAATTTTCGTAAAAGGCAATTTCTATTAGGTCAGTGATGGTGGAAGCCGAAATGACCATCTCCAAAATTTTATTTGCAGACTTTTTTCTACCTATTATCAAATTATAAACCTTCACTCCTGCTCCTTTTTTAAGGTCATTTAAGATGCCTTGGGCCATGATAAGTCACTTGGGACTAAACCAAATGCTGATAGAACACTCAGTGGGCATGCCGTACCATTAGCTCCTTAAAATGTAGTATTAGTGCTCTCATAACCCCCCGTAGTAGCATTTTTCCCAGTGCATTTACTCCAGGATCCTGCCTTGTGTTGGGACTGTCACATCGTATACCCATTACTCCCACCTGCTGTCAGGACATGGTGCAGAGGCTGTGTGAGAAGGTGAATGAAATATCAGGGCACATTTCCTGTATGCGCAAGGAAGCCAGCCTTTATTTTCAAGCTGTGCCTTTTCAGGTAAACAGCCTTCGCCCTGCTTTGTACCTTCGCTTTCCCTTTAGCCTCTGTTATACCCTGGGAAAAGAAACTGTAGCAAAAGACAAGTTCCTTTTGCATGATTTCTTCCCCAAATTTCACAATGCTTTTATAGGCCAATTTGTTGGAAATGGAAAGAGCATGCGACCTTACCTTTTGAAAGCAGTGTTCTGTGTATTTGAGGGAGCCCCTGATCGCCTGAAATCTGCCTCGCCTCTGAAGGAGGCATTGTAGAGACAACTAAGAACGGGCTATCAGGCAACCATGGTGCTTTGTGGGTTGTTTCACATACTGCGAGCTTGGAATGTTCTCACTGGCTCAGAACGGTAATGCTCCTGTTGCCACCGGGAGCAGGTTACCTTTGACAGTATTCTAGGAAAATTTTCTGTGTTCTCCAAGCTCCTGCTCAGTCAAACACCTTTGCTGAGTAAACTTGCTGTCTCACTCTGGTCCTGCTGTGCCTTTGATACAGGCCAGCCCTGGAGGGCGCTGATGGGGTCCTTGCATCCCTCTGTCACACCAGTATCATAGCGGGTCACTGACAGCTGGTTCCGTCCCCTCGCTGTGAGCCAGTCGAAATGTGAAGTAGGTCCCGTGCAGGTCTCAGATACGTGCATTGGGGTGTTGAAGGGCATCTGGATGGCCTCTAAGGACTTGCCAGCTGTGGGATGCGGCTGGGAGTTGGGAGGTGTGGTGCCTCGGGAGAACATGGTGGGCCTGTGTGATCTACAGACCACACTGTGCTACCAGATGGGCTCAGCCAAAAATTCAGAGAGTAAAAGCCAATGACAAAAACATTCAAAGTGGGATAGACAGGAAACTTTCTTTTTCATTTTTGCTGTTGTTGTGTGTGCGTTCTGCAGCTTCTATTTGTTCGGCCATACCCATGAAGGCTTGGTTTGAGTTCCAAGGGGGGGAGTCTCAAGAGCCTTCAGATCTCATAAACCTCTCAGGCCAACTCGCCTAGAGATGATTCCAGCCAGAACTGAGAGTTGAAGACCAAGGTCTGTTGCAAGGACTTTTTCCTCATTAAAATTTCCCCTCTTCAGGTTCTCTGTGACTGTTTTGGCAGCCTCACCCAGGAACCATCCAAGTGGCTTTCACTTCATTGCTCTTGGCTTTCTCAGGAATTGTTTAATTGGGTTACTATTGTCTCACTGGCAGAAAGCTACAAGAGGGACTCGCTTCTGAAGCAGGGTCTTCCTCTCCAGCCCAGAGTGGCCTTAATAAGGAAATGCAGCCCCTTGACCAGTCCGACCCTTTGTATAAACATAAACATGATTCTGGGCCAGCTCCTTTATCTGGGTACTTTTTTAAAAATAGGAAACCTCCTGGATTAAAAAAAAAAAAAAACTGAGGAGCTTACTGTGGGATCTTTTCTTCAAAAAAGCTTGGGGGACATGCTTATGGGAAGGACTCATTCAAAACAGCATTTCTCTGCTTCCCAGATCACCTGGTCCTCTGCTTTGAGAATGTGCAGAACTCCTGAGGAAAACGTTTTACCTCTGTTCATAGGGCTTATCCACTTGGATGTGGTTTTAGACAAGAGAGAAGTAAATGCTACGTTAAGAGCCAGGGATCCAGGAAAAAGTCCCCTTTCCAATAGAAATTGGTTTATTTTGCCTTTAGCAAGGAGCTATTTGTTTTCTGAGCTCAGGATTTTCAATCTGCTGGGTGAAGGGAATGCAGGTAAGTATCTGAGGGCATGTGCAAGTGCTGGCTGCTTTATGGCCAAGACAGAAATGTTTCTTGGGGTTCTCTGACCTCAGGCACAGCTTTAGAACAAGGTGGTGTTTGCAGCTTTGGTGCCTGCAGGCATGTGGCTTCCTGGCGCTTCTGCTTGCACTTCTCAGCTTGGGAACCCACTTGTGTGTGTTTTGTTTTCTCGGCTTATAGAGTTTTGAAAGTAGCACAGAATGTACCAGGATAGGCTCAGCTGGAGGTGACTGAAAGCAAATTTTGAGGAAACTGGCAGAGAGCTGTCCAGTGCTGAGAGATGGGAACAACTAAATTTCCTTTCGTCTTCTGTGTAGGAAAGCAGTGTTCTGAGAAGTTACGAGTGAGGTTGACAACTTGAATTCAGACCAATAGCTCTATCACTAATAATTTAAGGTATGGGGGAATAACTTTTCTTAAATCACATGTCTTAAATGAAGAACATAATATGAGCGTGCATTTATTAAGCATGCATTAGAAGCCAGGAACTGTGCTGAGCCTTCTTACCACAATATCTCATCTTGATTCTCACAACAGTGCCTAGGTGCCAGATGCTTTAATTATCTCATTTTTAAGTTCAGGAACCAAGCATAGAAAGATTAAATAAATTATCCAAAAATGACAAAGGAAGCAAAGTGGCAGAGCTTGGATGAAAACTCAAGACAGACCCCAGAATTCAAGCTCTGAAACTTTTGATGCACTTGATGAGTGAGTTTGGGTCTTAGGCAGGTCCAAATTGGGGGATAGGAGGCACAGGACCACTAGGGAATTAGTGAAAATCCTAAGGGCAGCCAGCAACTTCTTGGTGGGAGAAAGTGAGTTTTCAGCCAGTTAGCCATACATTCTCACTGTACTTTAAAGATTATTTTTCTTGTATTTTCTTACTTTTTTTTTCCTTCCTCCTCCTGAAAGAGTTGATAATATCTTCCCTTCGTTTTTAGAATTTTTCTCTCTCTAAGCTTTTAAATTTTTACCCTTTTATATTCCACTTTCTTGATGCTGGTCTATAATAATGCATTCATTACCCTACTCTGAAACCCAGTCTCTCCTTATATGTGAAGAAAAGGGACAAGATAGGAGTCCATTTTTGTCTCTTCCTTCCTCTTTCATGTCCTTGGCATAAAAAACTGGGGAAACATTCTACCTCCCATGAAAAAGACGGAAGAACTGAAATATTTCTTATCCCCTTTCCAGAGGCAGCTGTCCAAGCCAGGGAGCATCTACCCTCTGTTTCCATTCATCTCTTACTTCTAGTAAATTACTACATGTCTTCTCTAAAAGCTGGAAGCATATTTTGGCTTTCTAGTGCCTTTTACGTTTTCTGTAACCATTAGGTTTGAGTCTATGGGTACTGCTTTCCATAATAAGACCTATTTTATAATTTTACAGAATCCCACTAGTATACAAATCTTGTAATTGGCTTAATTGACATAATCTATTTTGTGGGTCTGATGTGGGGGAAGAAAAATAATTTTCCTTTTATCCTTCTTGGTTCTTGGCTGAGATTCCCCTGTAACAAAAAGACAGGTTAGCGGGAAAAATAAACAAAATTTAAGAACATGTATATTTCTGTATACATGGAAAATACCCAAGGAGATTAACTCCCCCAAATGTCCCAAGCCACCATCTTGAATACCATCTCTTTAGCCGAAGGCAGAAGTGGGGAGAGGAGGGAAGCTGAGTATGAATGGTCACCAGGAAAAGCACAGTGAACAAGGGTAAGGTTGTTATGCAGATTTAAGTCCTCTACCTTCTGCATGGATAAGAGTTTCTAGAGACTTAGTCATCATGCTCTTTCTGGTACAGAAAAGGAGACAGAAATGGAGATTTCCCTTATAAATGTAAATGTCTCTTACTGGGTCACTTCTATTAGGTTTTCAGAACATTTCCTTTCCTACAATGACTCTTAAACATTTCTTTTTTAAAGATTTTATTTATTTATTTATTTGTTAGAGAGAGAGAGAGCACAGGCAGACAGAGTGGCATCCTACAATGACTCTTAAAAAGAATTAGCCTAACATAATCCTCTTGCCAAAGAAGCATATTTTGGGGTGGCAAATTCTGCTCTCCTTCACTGACCTAGTATTTTTTTTTCTACTAATGCAAAAAATACCTACGTGGATTTAGCCAAACTTTTTTAGTTTTTAAAGAGCTAAATACTTAGGCTTTGGTCTTAGTATGGTTTAGTCTTTAAATCTTTTTTTTTTTTTTAAAGGCAGCATTTTAAGGCAAGTGACATGTGGGAGAAATATTATGTATTAATCCCTACTTCCCTCCTATGACATAATAATAATTTGATCATAGTATGTACCTAGTTGAAATTGTGACACCAGTGCTCCAGTCATTTATTGAGTGATTGGTTAAAGTATAATTAAACTTGTCCTCTAGAAACCTATAAAGTTAAACATTCTCACATTTTATATTGCATTGCATGGACAGAGTCTGAATCAGTTGTATTCTGGCTCTAAAATTGGTATAAAGAGAATAAGAATGAGAAAAAAAAGAAAGAAAAGAAAAGAAAAACTTTCTTTCTAAATAGTTGTTCTATGCTTTTTCACACCTGGCACTATTGAGCTGTAGCAGCTGAGAAAATCCATCAATGCTGGTGTTATCCAAAATAAGACAGAAAACACTTCACTACAAAACCAAGAGATACTCTCGCGCAAAGAGACCACTTCATGCTCTGATTCAGACACCCTTTTAAACATAAATGGAGGAAGTTTAGAAGAGGAACATTTTTTAAATTACCAAAAAAATAGGAACTTTATTCAATTAAAAAAAAAAAAAACCAGTCTGGGAGTTTGGAGGTTAAGAGAAAATAAATTGAGACCTACAAAAGCAAGGTGGTTGCGGGTAAGGCAAGCACTGGCTGAATCATCAGATCCTGGGATACAGCAATGAGAGGTGGCCCTTTAGTAAGTTTTATAAAAATGAGGAGTAGTAAACATTCAATAACAATTTGTTCCTCCAAAAACTATCCGGTCTTAATCCTGTTGATTGAAAGTACGTATTTAGGGGTGCCTGGGTGGCTTAGGCAGTTGAAGGTCTAACTCTTGATTTTGGCTCAGGTGTTGATCTCAGGGTTGGGAGATGGAACACTGTGTCCGGCTCTATGCTTAGCAGGGAATCTGCTTGAGATCCTCTCCCTCTCCCTCTCGTTTTGCTTCCCCTGCTTGCTCATATGCCCTCTCTCTCTAAGATAAATAAATAATCTTTTCTAAAAGCAAAGTACATATTTAGGCAGTTAAGCTGATATTGGGATATTTGAATAAAAAGAGATATACTTCAGATATATTAAGATCTCTGATTTTAATAGCAAGGAGAAAAGCCTGGCTATCTGATGCCTTTTGTGAGAAAGAAAACTTTGGGCTTTATAAAGGTAATCCTTATTTTGACCTCCTCCTATCTTTAGATCTTTGATTGTTGATAGCAATCCCACTAAAGATTGAACAGGTGAATTACAAGGAAAGAAAACACTAACCGGATTATTTTATTACATAATTAATTTGTTATAGTTGGGGAGATCTTAAGGGAAGAGTTAAAATTTCTCACTGAAATAACATTTTAACATTATCTAATATTAGATATTTGTTACAGTGTGTTCATATTTACCACATTGCTAGTATCATTAATAAAATGGAAATTAGTATCATATATCAGATTAAATTATTTATTATTCTATTATTTCATAATGCAAGGTAAATTTTCAGTCCACTTTATTATATGATATTTTAAACCATATGTTACAATATAATAATATCAGTAGGAGGCCAACAGACTATACTGGAAATAGTTGGAGTAGTTGGTAGACTGTGTCTGTTTACACACGAAATTTTTACCATTTAAGGAATACTGAGTAGTTGCACCAAAGATGTTTGACTACTAAATCTACTAGTTAGATACAGAATATTAATAGTTCTTTTTTTTTAAAGTCAACAAAGCGTAATTATCAAAGACATTAGCAGTGAAGAAATATGTTTCAGGACCTTCAAAGAAATGTCCATGATCATAACACAACCCTCTTGTTTTGGGTTTCACTGACCTAGAAATAAAATATGGGACGATTTGTTTACTTCTGCTAGTTAAATGTGGTTAGAATTAGAATCTGGAAAATGTTTTAATCATACAGGCTTTTGATTATTACAATCTAAATATCAAAGGAGTTGATAACATTCATTAATTTCAAAATTATCATGCTTTTATTTTTGTGAAGCCAAGTATAAGTCGTTTTTGGCAAAAGGAGAAACTACTTTTACCTGACATTTTTTTTTTTTTACAAGGCCAATGGTGGATTATTTTTTCTACTAATGTACACAACATTTAGCTGGATTCAGCCAAATTTTCTAGGTATCAGATAAAGATAATCTAATGTTTTAATATTAATTTTAATAAATTCACAATTTAATATTTAAATCTACTATCTTACATGAAGTGTGAACAACTTACCTGGTTTTTAAAATTCAATTTTATTTCATTTATGTTTTCTTTTAAAATATATTTTATTTATTTATTTGACAGACAGAGATCAAAAGTAGGCAGAGAAGCAGGCAGAGAGAGAGAGGAAGAAGCAGGCTCCCCGTGGAGCAGAGAGCCCAATGTGGGGCTCGATCCCAGGACCCTGGCATCATGACCTGAGCCGAAGGCAGAGGCTTAACCCACTGAGCCACCCAGGCGCCCCTATGTTTTCTTTTAAATATGCAATTTAAACTCTAAAGATTTAAACTCTTAAACTCTGATTTCATGATTCTTAAAAATTGGCCACAGTGCACACAGACTGTAAAAGTTCACTCAGATATCTAAATTAGCCTACATGAAGCCAAACATTCTTTTTTAATCTTTTGACAATTTTCTTATGGATTTTAGCTTTTACCTAAGTCTGTTTTCTCCTCAGCCTTATTTCCCACATATCTTCAAAGGAGATAAATATGGCTAGTGGTTAAGAATTTAAGTGAGTAGATGCACTCAAATTATTACCTTTTAAGTCATAAAAATGTACCTTAGTACACATACTTAATGTTTTAAATGATAATAAAATGCAAGCTATGTGCTTATGGTGTGAGGATCATGGGATCTGTATTTGCCATAGAATATGGGGTCATCTACCACCTGCCATTCTGTAATGGAACCAAATAAGAGCTTGTCCACTCGATGCACAGCAAACCAATAAAACTCACACCAAGCTTTTGCAATGAAGAAAGATAGGCTGTTTACTAGTGTGGCATTACCCAAGAGAATGGGGGCTAATGCTCTGAAGTCCTGAACTTCTCAATAGCTCCCAAACAAGGATTTTTACGGACAAAATTTGGGACAGAGGTCTCCTAAGAAAGGTGGATGCCATTGATTGGAGGCCTATGAGGTCAATGCTAGCAGGTGCTCTGGGGCCACTTCATCTGGTCCCCCAGAGGGCTTTTCCATTCTGAGATTTGAAATCTAAAAAACATGTGTTCTATAAAAGATTTCATTAATGCTGGTTAACTACTTGTCCTATAGGTTCATTTGAAGGATCAGCAAGCATTCCTATCCCTAGAGCCTAGGCCTGGGTGTTCCTTGGCTGGTCTGGCAGGCCTGGGGGTGATAGGAACTCAGGCATTCATTCTTCCATCTGAACTGACTAGGTTCCAGCTTCAATTCCTTCACTTCCAAAATCTTGTTTTTCTTGCTTTGACTGACCACTTGCATAAATAATTTGGGTGGGGGGAGACCTAGATGTAAAACTATTAGTATGATTTGCAAAGCTAATGAAATACCTGATAAACAGAACCACCTTCATTTAGCCTTTGAGAAGGAACAGTCTGTTTCCATATTATAATCAGACTGAATTTTAAAAGTGAGTTACCAACCACCGCTTTCCTTGCTCTCTCTAATTAGTAGTTATTAGCATCTAAAGAAAGTAAAAAAGAAAATGGGCAAAATGTGGTCTGCCTCCACTCAGTCAGTCTGCTTTTAAAAATCCTCCTACTTGCAAGTGTCTCAAATAATTATGGAACCACTCATATATATATTCCCCTCAATGAGGTTAGTAATAAGCATGGACACTAATCAAAAGTTCATTGAATCAGCAGAGAGTGTAATAGGTATTTTCTTTTGCTTAAAAAAGAAAAAAAAAATGCATATCTCACTGATTCCAAAAGGGAAATTCAACTCGTGGAGAAGCTGTGACTCTCTACCTGATCCTATCAGATGAGTTGGATCAAGCAAACCTAGACAAAATTGTGGGTCTGTCTAACATAGTGAACTTTGTGGGGCCTTCTTTTGGGGATTTTTGTCTTTCCCTTTCCTAGGAAACTCCTCCTATTTGTTGAACTTGAGAAAAGTTAGTCAGCTAGTGATTTGGCTGGCAAGCCATCTCCTTTGAGTTGTCCCCTATGAACACACTGCCATTTGCTACGGCACACAAATTTGTGTTTTAATAGAGAACACTAAGGCCTAGAAGATTTCAAGACCTGAAGACTGGCGGTCTTTTGGGAAGAATCTTGGGAAATAGACCAATTGGAACACTTCAGGGGCACATCTCTGCCCGCTTCCCTCCTCAAAAGTTTTAAAGAAAGTTCGAAAGTTTCTTTTTTCTCCTTTCCAACCTTATGCTTGGATTTCCTCTCATGACTGTGAGGGATGTTCAGGGATCCTATTGTTTCATCATAATATGAGAAAAGGTAAATAACTTCTGAATTTCATCAGACAAAGAAGAAGCTTAAAATCCAAAAACTAAATATATTCGGAAATGGAGAGGTATTTCTCTCCAATTGTTATAAGTTTCCTGGAATAATATTTAAACTTTATTTTAAAAAAAATAAAATTCAACCAAATAAATTTGAAGATCTGATCGGATTTATTAAATGATGTCTGAATCAGTCAGGCAGCACCCCATCTAAGAAGTAGAGGGGAACTCCAAGGACTGGTACAGAATGGAAGGTTTTTATAGGAAGGAAGGTGGGGCAAGAAAGTTATTACAAAAGAAAAGGATTATTCTCACGGGAGGTTACTTTCCCTTAGGAGAAAGAACAGAGGGTCTTATCAGGCAGATGACTTCATCTTCCTTTGGAGGATGGGGAGGGCGCATGTGGCAGATTACTTCATTGGCCCTGATCAGAAAGTAAGACTACATCTGGGAGAGGTTGAAACTGCAGCTAGACTAGGTATTGAGCCCCAGGTTGGGGACTCATTCTAAATCATTTTGGGTCTGTGGTTTTCTTTTTAACACTTTTTAAGTTAGCATTTCACTTAGATATCCAAGGTAATTTTATTATTGTATTTAGGCCATTTCAAAATGAAATCCACCTTCTAGAATATTTTAACTATAGAATCTAGGTGCACACTCACATGCATGTTTTTAATTTCTATGCATTTCTTCTTTCTCATCAATCCTAGCCACTACCCCCTCCCCAACGCCAGCCAACACAAAATGCTTTTACAAGACAGCTTGAACATTATAATGTTTTACCCAAAGTATGGCTCAAAGGCCAGAATCTCCTGAAATTTGTTAGAAATGCAGAATCTCAGACTTCACTACAGATCTAATGAATCAGAATCTACATTTCAACAAAATCCCCAGATGCTTCATGTGTGCCCATGAAAATTTGGGAAATGTTGCTGTAGAGTATGCCTTAAGAGAGGCTATGTAACATACTGGCCAGGGAGGTTCTGTATTTGAAATGCCTGATTCAAATACTCCATTGCTTACTAGCCATGTGACCCTGGAACATTTTCTTAACTTCTCAGCGCCTTAATTTCCTAATCTATAAAATGAGAATACTTACAGTAACCACATCTTTGGGTTCTTATGAGGATAAAATGAATAAGTATATGTAAAACACTAAAGTGTTAGCATATAACAAATACTATATGTTTTAGTCACTTATTATTAAAATGATTATTACATTTTCTTTATTATATTATTATTAAATAATAATAAGTAATGTCACTATTACTAACAAGGGGAAGCCTTTTCACTTTTTTTCTTTTTTGATAAAATGTCTTGAATAAATGACATCTAAATTGCTAAGAAAATGGTAGGAGCATATTTATTCTATTTTTATTTTAATTGTGTGGTGCTAATAAGGCCAAGGTTGTGGGTTTAACCCTCTTATCAAACCTATAGCTTTTCATGGAAAAACAACAACAAAACAAGGAACAGAATCCATTTTTTTTTAAGATTTTATTTATTTATTTGATAGAGATCACACAAGTAGGCAGAGAGGTAGGCAGAGAGGGGAGGGGAGAAGAAGGCTCCCTGCTGAGCAGAGAGCCTGATGTGGGACTCGATCCCAAGACGCTGGGATCATGACCCGAGCCGAAGGCAGCGGCTTAACCCACTGAGCCACCCAGGCATCCCCAGAATCCATTTTTTCACTAGAGTTTCCTGTAGGGGAACTCCTTCTTCTTACCCCCTGCTGAAACCTCTGCCTTCTAAGCCCTCCCAGCCTACCTCCACCCCAGGGAGCCATCTCCCAAATGCTTGGCATTGCCTCAGAGTGCTTAAGGGAAAAGAAAGAAAGAAAGAAAGGAAGGAAGGAAGGAAGGAAGGAAGGAAGGAAGGAAGGAAGGAAGGAAAAGGAAAGGAGGAAGGAAGGAAGGAAGGGAAAGAAAGAAAGAAAGGAAGGAAGGAAAGAAAAGAAAGAAAAGGAAACTCTGTCAGCCGCAACACCAAACATGGATCAGAAAAACTGTGAGGAGATAGCAGTGCTGGGATGTTCTGATGTTTGGGTCAGTTCTAAAAACTTGTCACAGTCATTTATGAACAGTTTTACAGACACCTGTGTTTTTGAAGGACCTTTTGCCAATTTGTATTTTGGAACAGAATGACCTCCTACTGAAACACTCATTATAAAAACCAAATTATAAATCAGAATTGATGATGAGTTTAAAACATAATGAAGTTCATGTCTTTTATTTGGAATGCATTCTCTAGATACTTTAATATATATAATTGTGCTCTAAAGTGCAACCTTAATGCTTCTATACCCACTATTCCTAAGAGATTTAGCTTTTTGTTAACTAAATAACCATTATATTGTCATTATACTCTAAGGTGAATATGTGTGTGTTAGCCTGTTTTAGACACATGGAAGTATAGAAGCTGAATGAGGCTACTGAGTCTCTGGATCATTTTTCAGTTAGTGAAAGACTGTAGTTGACTGACAGTCTGAGAGGCGATGCTCTTGGGTGTTGTGAGCCTTTTTGTTCAATGGATAGACCTAAGGAGAGAAGGGAAATACAAGGATGGAACTAATGACCTGGAAACCAGTTGACTAGAAATTAGAAATAATTTCAAGTGGAAGGGGAGAGGCTGAGTCTAGCTTCGGCATGCTGGACAGTGAGCAAGTAAGACACCGGACCTGAATGGGCTGTGTGTATTTGTAGGTTTTAGGTAGAGAGGGCAAAAACTGGGGAAATAGAATTGTAACATGACTTTTTGGAATTGGCTCTTGACAAACTATGAAATCCCAATTTATCAAAGAAAAATTGCATGTGAATCATAAGAATCTTTTTAAAAAATATATTTTTACTTTGTTTCCTTTCTATATCCAAGAAGCTGAAGTTATCCTAACAAGATCATTGGTAATAAAGTCAGTTCATGATTTGAAGAAGACAACAAGCCAAAAATTCTTATTTTCAAGATGAATATTTGTATTTAACAAATTTTTTTATATAACCTGCTTTTATTTTATTTTTTAAAGCATACTTTCAAATTATACCTTCATTGTTTCCAGAAGACTTTGTTACAGTGCATACCTGTTTTCTGGGAATAAAAGGAGGTCTGTGGCATGGAACTTCTCATGTTCACATTTGAATAGTGACTGAGAGTCTAAAGGACATGACAAAAAAACAAAATCCCTGTGGAATTGAGACAGATTTTATTTACTTCCTTACAGTTTTATTTTATTTAAAATAAAACATCACAATATGCATCCTTAACTTATCACAGTCTACTTAATGTATTATTCTATGTAAAATATTAGAAACTTGAAACAGTATAGTTCCACTTGCCAACGCCCCATCCTTTGTGCTTTTGTTGCCATAGATAGATAGATAGATATAGATAAAGATATCTATGTGCATATAAATCCCATAAATTGTTTTTATTTGTGTCTAACATGTTGCTTTTCTCTGGCTGCTTCCCAACTTTATTTACCTATTTGTTTTTCATTCATCTAACCATGACATACCTAGGTGAGGTTTTCTTGATACTAATCCTGCTTCGGTATAATAAACACTTGAATGTGTAAGAATGTCTTTCACCAGGTTTGGATTATTTGGAAGTATTCTTTCCTCACTTTCTGGGAATTCAATTACATGTGTGTATAACTATTTGATGTTTTCCACAGATCGCTGAAGCTCTGTTCATTTCTTAAAATAGTTTTTCTCTGTGTTATTGAGATGGAATACTTTATATTGACTTGCCTTCAAGTTCATTGTTCATTTTTTTATGCTATCTTCAATTTCCTGTTGATTCTACTTAGTGAATTTTTCATTTCAAATAGTATAATTTTTAGCTCTGAAATCACATTTGTTCCTTTTTAAAATTTCTGTTGCTCTTCTGAGATTCCTCACTTGTTTCTTCATTATAACCATACTTTCTTTGAGCTACTTTCAACTCCTTCTCTGCTAATTCTAACATATGGTCATCTTGGGGTCAATTTCTATTGACTCTTCTTCTCTTGACAATAGATCAAATTTTTTCTGTTTGGTTTTTTTATCCCCCCATATCTGATTTTAAAAATTATATTGTGGATAGTTGTGTTGTCTTTAAAAGTGATGGGGGGAGCACCTGGGTGGCTTAGTTGTTAAGCGTCTGCCTTCGGCTCAGGTAATGATCCCAGTGTCCTGGAATCAAGTCCCATATTGGGCTTCCTGCTCATTGGGGAGTCTGCTTCACCCTCTCCCACTCCTCCTGTTTGTGTTACCTCTCTTGCTGTCTCTCTCTCTCTTTCTGTCTAATAAATAACTAAAATCCTATTTTAAAAAGGTGATAAGGGTATTTTTGGCAGGTAGTTAAGTTACTGGGAGATCACTGGTCCAGTGGTATTTGGCTGGCTTGCTTGCTTGCTTGCTTGCTTGCTTCCTTCCTTTCTTTTTTTTTTTTTTTTTTATGTTTGATAGAGCAGTCTCTCTTGACTTTGAACCCAATTTAAAAATGTTCCCCTTACTTTAAGACATTATTCTTCTTCGAAGCTGTGGGCTCTTGAGGCTTCAGATAATCTAGAAGGGCAATGGTAGTCCATGAGGTCTCTCTGTTCTGAGTTAGAACTACAAAGGCTTCCAACACTATAATACCTCTGGTATCACTGTTCACTCTTAACCTTGAAGCAGGTGATTTCTGCTAGGCCTTACACATTCTCACCCTGCATATGAGCAGACCACTCCTCACAAAAGGACCCCAGTTAGTACATACACAAATTTTTCCCTCTTCCTACCATTCCTAACTCTACCATGTGTAAATTTTGTGACCTCAGTGAACATTTCACAAATACATCTGTACACTTTTTTCCACGTATTATTAATTTTGACTGAAAATTTTCTAATATTCCATCCTGATTCAAAACAAAAGAAAAATATTTTAATTTATTTTAATAAACAATAGCAATAGATAAAAAACTAAACTGTTGACATCTTCAACCTGTGTACATTTTTAGCTGTTAAAATTGGCATAAAAGAAACCTAACTGGGAAATAGTTAATGACTTTTGGGGAGAAAAGGAAGTAGAAGAACACGGTAACTAAGTAATAACAGCTGAAATAATACTATTAGAAGTAGGAATCTACTTTGTACATGACTACGTTTTTAAAATAAGAATGAATTTAGATCAAATAATCAGTTACTGATGATCACCTATCAACAATACAGAATTTAGGGTAAAACTGACATTGGTTTTTAACTTAATTCTACCTGTCCAAGCTGTATGAATTTCAGAAAGTTAATTTCTCTTCATTTTTGTTCTCTTAAACAAGTAACAAAAGATAAAACACAATCTGCCACATGAGTGGATTTTTTTCATGTCTTTATACATTCACTTTGTAGAAATAGGAAATAGAAAATTATCTTGAACACAGAGAAAATAATGAGGTCAGTTGGTAAGTGAAAAAAATTATTCCCAGATTCATGTTGTCACAAAAAGCACTTGTACATAATTAGGTTACTATTATATTTTGCCTGGTTTTGTAGAAATACATATAATATCTAAAGTCATGAAGTTTATTACCAAAGTTTTTTTTTTTTATTATGGTAAAAACACTTAAGTTCAGATCTACCCTCATAATTTTTTAAGTGTACAGTACAGTATTATTAGCTATACACTCTGAAGTTCTATAATATCATCTACTTTACAGAGTCAGTATGGTAAGTGAAAATATCTATATATATGTATATACATATATATGTATGTATAAGTGAATATGTATGATAAATGGAAATATCTATATATAAGTATATACATATCTACATATATACGCATGTATATATGTGTATATGCATGCATATATACATATTTATGCATACACACATATACATATATATGCATATATATACATACATATACATATATACACACACACATATATATGTATACACAGCAACTGATGCAATCAAGAGACTGTGTGGGTTAATTTCTGCTCCACACTGTATGTAAGACCCTGTGATCTGCAGTTGATGCTGTGATTTAAGACTTTGTCCATGATGGGATCGCATTCTGTTAGAGACTACCAGAGCTACAGACTACTTCTAAGTTAAGGGTCAACGTATAAGTACACATTTGAAGTACACATTAAAACTGACCCAACATATCTTCCCGTTCGAACACCCTTTTTGAAATTTCCTACTTTGGGTCTGTTGGTTTGTTATTTCCCTGCTGACTAGAACTTAGGAAAATATATAAATTTAAAATAGCTACTCTAAATTTCCATGAAAGTTTGTTTATGAAAATAAGACTTTCTCACAACCGCTGCAGGATGCATCAAGGAAAGTGCTCCTATAAGCCTTGTCTGTATTTTCTATCATTGATGGTTTTTAATATGTGACAGAAAGATTTCTGCAATCCCATGCTAATTCAGGTGTGTTTTGCAAGTAGCCATTGTAAGTAAATCTTTTCAAAGTCCCCTTGAGGGAAAAAAATGTAACATGTCTTCTGGCCACACAGTTACCATTTAATACCTCAAAAATCCAAGGAGTCCATATGAGTATAATTTTTCTCTTATCAAAATGATGCAGCTCTTACCTCAGTAAGCTAAATATGCAAAGACATTCAATGGAATTGACTTTTTTATTATTCTCCCCATCTTTTTTTGCCTGAAAAACCAATCTTACTGATCTATATCTTGTGTCCAGGGTTTTCTCAAGAGTCCTGCTTATAGATGGGAATCACATCAGCAATCTCCCAGTCCTCTGGCAAGGTGACTGTTTGTAACAACAGTTAACACATTTGGCCAACAGCTCCACAATTTCACCCTTGAGTTCCTTCAGACCTCTTGGTGAATGCCATCTGGCCCCAGTGATTTATTTATGTCCAATTTGTCAACTAGACTGGGTACCTTATGTACTCCTCACCTTTTGATCTATTACCTCTGACTTGTATAATTCCAACTTCCCTTCTTTCTCTCTTATTTCTGTTTTATTAGATCTTTTTTATTGCTCAAAATATCATCATGCTAAAATAAGCTTCCCTATTTCAAGAGCTTTGCTTAAAATACTGTGTAGAGTCATATTTCATTTTTGTTACTTAAATTGCTTGGCCAAGCAAAGTATTTCATTTTTGTTATTCAAGTTATTTGGCCAGGGTATTAACAGCACTTCTAGATAAAATTTTGGTATAAGTCATAATTAGAACTCAGCCATCAGATTGAAAGAATGGAAGGAATAAGTGTCACCTAGTCTATCTTTATATTATGACAAGCATTCCCAGAGAGTAGGAGTCAATGAAATAGGACTTCTATCAATATGATCTTTGCTAGGAAAGGCAAAAATTCTCTTTTCAATTGATTCCAACTCATTCAAGGTTGAGTTAAACAATGCAGATGAGTATGCAGTTTGTTATCTCCCAGTATGGTTTAATGCTTTACTTTGAATGGAGTACTCCTAAAAAAGGCTGGGTATATACTTAAATTTTATTTATTTTTTTCTTTCTCGAGAAAACAGGTTTTTGTTGTTGTTATTGCTGTTCTTCTGATGCCCCTTGTATTTTAAAAATTTACATATTTTCTATTTGTAGCACTCCCCAAATTTTTTCAGTTCATGGACTAATTCTTTACTTCTTGTTCCTCACTTCCTGCCAAGAACCATTCGTGTGTACTGTTTGGTAATTGCCACTGTTTAGCCCTCTGAAGGGCCTTTATTCAAGTGTTAGATTTAGTGATTCTAGTTACTGTTGTTCTGGTAGCAATAAAAAGGCAAATGATGAGCAGGCTTTCAACAAACCATTCTTTATTGGGGCCCAAACTATCCTGGACTAACTCCACCCTAAATCGTTGTGGATACAACTATAGAAACTCAAAAAGGTCTGAATAATAACAGGAACTCCGAAGTAACAAAACAGCTAGTGTACCCTAGTGTCCTCCGGCATCACCATCCACTGAAGACAAATTAGGTCACTTTAACATTAATGCCTGCTTATGCAAGGCTCTGTCTGATCAGAAGGACCTTGACCCCTTTTTTGAGGCCTTCCCACAAGTGTTTTTGGGACACTATAAACAGTGTCGTCTGTTAGTCCCCATTCAAGCTCAGCCTAGTTCTCCCTATAATACTTGAGTGTCCCATTGTCAATGTCCTCTACTCAGAAAGTTGCTAGGGCCAGCCTCACCACAGCCTTTTCTGATAGTGTTCATCACAGTGCTAATTGATGTGCCCAGGGTGCTCTTTCCCAAAACTGCCAGTCTCCCAGATATTAATTTATAATTGGATTCTCCAGAAAGGTTGAAAAAAAAAATGGGTTAGATCTCCTAGAACTTCTTCTTTAAAAAAAAAGCAGCATTGCTCAATCCCAGACTCAATTCCAGAGAGTGACATCTTTCCTAAAATCAGCTCTTTCAGCTTTTCTTCTTAACTCTTCTCTCCTTAATGGCTTTAAACCAGATGAAATGTTTGGATGGGTGTAGTTGCCAAGACATTACTAACATTGGATTTTCATTGTCCTCTTTAGTCTTGTGTCTCCTTACATACAGACACGCACATAAGCTTATAACAATTAACCACAGAGCATAGTCAAAAAGATTTCCAGAATGGTTACCCAGCAGTTCTAAAAACACCCTAGCCCTTAGTATAGGCTCAGCAAGAATGTCCTTCCTTATTACCTCCCTTATTACCATTAATCCAAAGGGGGAACCTTGGTGAATACAATATTCCCCTTTGGATTAATAGAAAGAGTTTATTCTTGCTAAAACTTTCATAAATGCTAGCAATGATCTGGCATCCCTTTAAGAATTAAGGGTGGTTGGGGCACCTGGGTGGTTCAGTGGGTTAAATGTCTGCCTTTGTCACAGGTCATGATCCCGGAGTCCTGGCATTGAGCCCCACATCAGGCTCCCTGCTCAGCCGGGAGTCTGCTTCTCCCTCTGCCTCTCAGCTCTTGTGCTGTCTCTCACTCTCTCTCTCAAATAAATAAGTAAAATCT
>RCUC01089335.1:0-10311 GCA_003697995.1 Taxidea taxus jeffersonii
TCAGCGTTCACAGCAGTAATGTCCACTATAGCCAAACTGGAACAAGTCAAGATGTCCTTCAACAGATGAATGGATAAAAAAGATGTGGTCCATATATACAATGGAATATTACTCAGCCATCAGAAAGGATGAATACTTACCATTTACATCAATGTGGATGGAACTGAAGGGTATTATGCTGAGGGGAATAAGTGAATCAGAGAGAGGTATTTATATGGTTTCACTCATATGTGAAATATAAGAAACAGCACAAAAGATCACAGGTGAAGGGAGGGAAAACTGAAAAGGAAGTCATCAGAGAGGGAGGAAAAAACAATGAAAGACTCTTAATTATAGGAAACAAACTGAGGTTGTTGGAGGGGAGGTAGGTGGGAGGGAATGGGGTAACTGGGTGACAGACATTAGGGAGGGTACGTTTTGTATTATATGGATATTATATGCAACTGATTAATTATTGAACACTACATCTGAAACTAATGATATGTTGGCTAATTGAATTTAAATAAAAAAATAATAATAAGTGCAGTTTGGATTTGCTATTGGGAAGTCCCTGGTGATGTTTCCCAGAAAAGCTCATGGAGGAAACCTGAAAGCTTAGCTGCAGATGGTTACTATAGGGGTGAGGAGGGGAATGAAAGCTGAGGAGACCGTGCTTTCTTGGAGCTTAGCTATAAAAAGAGGGAGACGGAGCACCTGGGTTTCTCAGTCAGTTAAGTATCTGCCTACAGCTCATGATCCCATGGTCCTGGGATCAAGCCCTGGGCTGGGCTCTCTGCTCAGCAGGGAGTCTGAGTCTCCCTTTGCCCCTCTCCCTGCTCATACTTGCTATCTCATATAAATAAATAAAATCTTTAAAAAAAATGTTGGAGGAGGCAAATAGACAAGCACCCAATAGAGGGAGGGATTTTTTTTTTTTTCATGGCATGAGAAACCTATTATGTTTAGACTGTGAAGAAAGAGCCAGGAGAGAGCAGGCACGGTAAGTAAAGAAGTCATGGCTGATGGAGCAGGATCCTGGTGAGTGGAAGGGGTGGGATTTAGTGGACTAGAGAGGAAATTGTCCTTGAACTCGAGAGAAGAGGAGAGGGGAGAGGTGCAGATAAGTTAAGTCAGTGTGAGGGTCAGAACATGAGAGCATGTCTAGTTTCTCTCTTTCTTCTCTGGATTACTTTGTAGTTTCTTTCCATCTTCTGCAGAAAAATCATACTCCAAGCCATCAGCTACCCTTCTTTGGAGAAGAAATTTGTTTCCCCTTTATTTGTACTGTCAACTTTGAGAGAGTTGTACGAACCCAGTCTTAAATAATCTCTAAAGTGATTATTCTCTTTCAGCTTAAAAATAAAAGATATAATGACAAAAATAATAGTTTCTTGCTTTATCAAGTAGGGATTTTACTACGGACCTTGGTAGTGAGAATTTTTATTTACTCATTTAGTTATTTATTAGTGCATTTGTCTGTTAGTGATAATAAGTAGCTGAATTTTTTTAAGCTTTTTCCAAAAGTAGATGAGCATCAATTACGCTGAAATAAAACTATTTTATTTGGCAAGCATTTACAAACACTTGGACAATCAACTTTGGCTTTCTATAGGTGTACTTAAAATTGGCATCTAGTGAATATTGGAAGGGCATTTTTAAAATCTAAAATACAAAGGTTTTATTGATGTATTTTAAAGAAGGGATATAAACCGATTTAATTTATTTTTAAAATGTTAGGTATTATGGAGGGCACATTTTGCATAGAGCACTGGGTGTGGTGCATAAACAAAGAATTCTGGTACACTGAAAAGAAATTAATAAAAAATTTTTAAAAATAAAAAAATAAATTGAAAAAAACAGAAATGGAAAAATGGGTGAGAGCGCAGCATAATATATAGAGTTTTTGATTCAGTATGTTGTATACCTTCTGGAACTAATGTAACATTGTACATCAGCTATATATACATGTACATGTATATATATATGTATATAAAATCTTTAAGTATTAAAAAAGAAATGGAAAAATAAATTTAATTCTAATTTAAAAAAAAGTTAGACTGGTCCCATGCACTCTTGCCATAGGATATAGACTACAGTTTGGCAGGTGAACCAATTACTAGAATTACAGCTCAACATTCCAAAGGTCTTCTTGGAAAAAAAAAATTTTTTTGTCTGCTTTATGTACAAGAGCCCCAGCAGCTCCTGCCTTGCTGAGAGCTCGCTGCTGCCTGAGCAAGACCCAAGTCACCAGCAAACACCCAAGGCCAAACATAACTCTCGTTTCCTTCTAACTAGTAGCAAACTGGTCACTTTCATGGCACTCAATCATGCCATAAAAGTTTTTCACTGTTATTGTTAGAACATTTAAATGTGAAATGACTAAAATTCAGAATCCGTTGTGAGATTCAGAAGTCATGTTATTATTAGAATTTTCTAGTTCCTTTCCCTGCATTTCAACCAAATTATAAGAACACGTAAACGTTTTTTCTCTGCTAACACAACCCTTTCCCCCAGGATTCCCTTTATTATGGTTTCATTCAATATTATGTTTTCTTCCTATGAAAAGAGTAGGTGCAAATCTCCAACCAAATGTCTCTGTATTTTTCTTAGCAAAACTAGGTTTAGATCTTTAAGCGAGGATCCTTTAAAGTAGAATTATTCAAAATGTTTAAAATATTTTGTTCCCGGAATATAATCAGCAGATATATAGATATGCTCTCTAAAATCAAAAACAAAAACCGCTTCCATAATGTGTTTGGGTAGGTTTTTTTTTCTTTTGCCTTATTTGCCAAATATCTAGAACTAATTTCAGTGTCCAATTACAAGCCTGTGCTTTCATTACATAAAACTCTTAGAAGTTGGAACGTTTCAAATACTAATATACTTAAACATCTTTTTGCTCTTTTAAAAATAAGTGAGTGCTCCCTCTCAGGTGATTATCTAGTTTTTTTGCTGGGTCAGGTCATACCTCACCTCCCTTCTTCCATGACAAGCAGGCAACCCATCTCTCAAAGGCACAAGCCTCATGCCAATCCATTCTAGATCTCTCCCCAGCCTCAGAACCCATTCCATTAAGTAACACTCTAAACAACTTGGGCCTGGGCATGAAATTATGTCCAGCCCTTGCCTCTCTCTCCAAATCCGGGAAGTACACCAGAAATAAAGAAAGAAGGAAGGATGGAAGGAAGGAAGGAAGGAAGGAAGGAAGGAAGGAAGGAAAGGAGGGGGGGAGGGAGGAAGGAAGGAAGGAAGGAAAGAGAGAGAGAAAGAAGAAGAAAGAAAGGAAGAGAAAGGACGGAAGGAAGGAAGGAGGGAAGGAAGGAAGGAACGAAGGAAGGAAGAAACGAAGGAAGGAAGGGAGAGAGAGAGAGAAAGGAAGGAAGGAAGGAAGATAGATCTGTAACCAGTGACTTTGCCTCAGTGGTTGGTAAGACCCTGGGTCCTTACAAGTCTTCACAGCTTGACGTGTCTGTTCTCTGGAGCCCTGCATATTTTGACTGTGAGAGTTCACATAAATCCATCAACTTTCTTCAGCTCCTGAACGTAATGACCTGTTTGGGTTCCAGCAGCCATAACTATCAAAGTAGACAAAGGAGAGACCAGTAGAACAAGCTAAAAATTTAGCTGCATTTTGATTGCTCTCATTCCTGCATCCCTGTTAAAAGTCCCTATGTGTGCTGCTGCCATGGGAGGCTGTGGTCAGGTAAGAAGCAAATGGGTTCAAGGCCACAGATACCTGCTGAGGCATACAGAAGTAAACAGTATAGAAACCCGGTTTTGAGCAGGAATGATGGAATTGTTGGGTAGTTGGTTTTCCGGTGGAGAGCAGCTTTTTGCCTGAGATCTCTGGGTGATCCCACGTCTCAGGGGAGGTGAATGTCCACGTCAGCAGAATGAAACACACTCCTTGTCCCTTTAAATTTCAGATGGCTACTTTCTAGACCCTTCTATCTTTCTGTAGATATAAACCAAAGCTGGAGATTCTCTAGGGCAGTTTTGTTGAACAAGACAGAAATTGAACTTCTCCTGAAAGCTTTCTGGAAACATGGTTTCCATTCCAGTGAAGGAGTAAAGACATGAAAACAAGAGTGACGGTGATAAAGCATGGAAAAGAATATCAAGAGCTGAGAGTTGATACTTGCTCAAGTGTTTACTTTAAGGAGATGGGTTTCCTGTTTCTTAACAAATAGATATGAATTATATCATATTGAAAAATCACAAAGTTCTCTAGGTTTGGTTTCATGCTAACCTTCTTTGTTGATGAAGTAAAATAGCAAAGTAGATGTTTTCTATCCAAGTTCCAAAAATATTGTAATGTTAAAAAAATAAATATGACTTGACTACTTGTAAGTACGAAATCAGAAAAATAAATAAATAGAACCCCAAATGACAAGTGTCTTGTGAAATCATATGGTTCTTCTCTCAGGTCAGATAACTAATGTTGGCTTGATTGAGTAACTAGAGCTCATTGTCTATTAAATGGAGTTGACAGCCATGGTGACCAGAGATTCTCTGGCTTGCATCCTTGGGTGCCTGATGCTAACAATCTTAGAGCATACATGGGCAAACATATACAAGTGAACATCTGTGGTGTGCATGTGTGCCCTGTGTATATGTGTATGAATGGGCTATGTGTGTGTGTGTATAATGTTGGTTTAGCAGACATCACTCTGGCCACCTGGGATGCATGTCTATCAGCAAAGGAAAGGTAGGAACAGATCCAAAAGCAACAGCAGAAAAAAGAAACTCACTGAACGGTAGCCACAGAAGTAAATATAATTTTGGACATAAGATATCAGTGTATAGAAAAATGAACACCTCCTAAAAATAGACTCACATAGAACTCTCTGTTATGGGCTGAATTGTGTCCTATGTTGAAACCTTAATCCCAAGTCCCCAGAAGGTGACTGCATTTAGAGATAGAACTTTTATTTTTATTCCCACCACCCACTTCCCACCAAGATAGAGCTTTTGAAGAGTCAATTAAGGTAAAATGAAGCCATTAGGGTGGGTCCTAACCCAACATGACTGATATCCCTATAAGAAGAAAATATTAGGGCACAGTTACACAGAGAGGGACAAGCATGTGAAGACACAGCAAGAAGGCAGTTACCTCCAAGCCAAGGAGAGAGGTCTTACAAGAAACCAACCCTGCCATCATCTGGATTTCAGAATTCTAGTCTCAGGAACTGTAAGAAAATAAATTCCTGTTATTTAAGCCACCCAATCTGTAGCTCTTTTTATAGTAGCCCAAGCAAATGAATCCACTCTTCTGACTTCCTTCCAAATGCCCCATGGCTTCTTCCTCCTAATATGGTAAAGATCCTTCTGGTCTTAACACCAATCACTGGGCAGTGGCCAGAGGGACTTCTAGAGCAAGGAGGTGGTACCAGGAGCAGGGGGAGGGGATGTCTTTTCCTTCTGTGTCTTCCATAACCCATAGTTATTCTGGATGTATAAAAAACAGAGACCAAGTTGTTGTTACAGAAGTATCTTCTCTTCATTAGGTTTTCTAAAATGCTCTACTGTCACAAGTGAGTCAGATTGTTTTTAGTAGTTCAGGATTTTAACAGTAGAGAGACATTGATAACACATACATCTCAAAACAGGAATGTGTTGTCTCTGCCATTGAAAACAAGTCCTGACTTCTATGGAACATATTAGGCAACACAATTATTTCTGTTTTAGTAACATAAAAGAGCCCTCTTAAAAAGAATTACAAATCATTTACAAATAAAAGCTAGTCAAATGAAAAGAACAAATGTTTTCATTCACTTTAAGTCTATCCTTCCATGTAATTTCATTACTGTGTTTCATTTTTCTCTCCTAGGGCCCATGTGTGACTTACACATGTAGGGTACTAGGTAAACAACAATAACCTCCTTAATAACAAAATATACCTACATAAATTCTGTAAGGTTAGATTGTTTGCAAGATTTAACATCATTTTTAAGAAATTATTTGCATAACAAATGAAAAGCTGATCAACTATATTAACAAAGGATGTAAATTTGCTTTTTGTTCCCAGTAGTAAACAATGACAAAATCCAGATCCAAACATCCTTCCTATCTAATAATATTCTGCTACAGGTAGTATTCATTAGCCAACTCAACTGATATTTAAGCCCCATTCTCCTTTGCCTCTCCACGACAGTCTATAAACATTAAATATTTACTTTCTAGACTCCCTTGCAACTCAGAGAAACCAAGTGCTGTACAATGATGTGAAAACAAACGTCTTTGGTGTGGGGGATGGAGTGTCTTCTAGAAAAGTGTTTGGATTCTTGACAAAATAAATTGATGGGATTAGAACCACTTATCATTTTTTTCCTCCCTCCAATGTACATGTGATGCTTGGAATCAGGCAGACTGCTTATGATTAAGAGTCAATGTGCATAAATTTGAATGACTAATATATTAAGGATAGTCTAATAAAATGAAAAAAATGAATATGAGTCCTGATAGTATTGTTGAGAAACTAAATCTAACACTAAAAACTATTTGCTTTTAGACTTACATTTATATGATAAAAATAAACCTTAATCAGTTCAAAGCTCTGTTAGTTGGATATTCTGCAGATTACTCTATCTTTTTTTTTTTTGAAGATTTTATTTATTTATTTGAGAGAAAGAGTGAGTGAGAGAGCACAAGCAGAGGCAGCCAGAGAGGGAGAAGCAGACTATCCTGCTGAGCAGGGAGCCTAATGTGGGTCTCAATCCCAGGACTCTGGGATGGTGACCTGAGCTGAAGATGGATACTTAACCAACTGAGCCACCCAGGTGCCTTTATTCTGCTACTTTCAACTGAAATCATTCCCAGTTAATTTTGGTCCCCAGTTGCTCACTGTCTATTGCCTGTAAATGGATTATGCATCTTTACCTATTGTCATGTGACTGGTAATACCTCCCCAGTGTGGAAGGCAAAACCATACTCTTCCCACTGCTGTTGGACTAGTCCATATCATGTATTTTGGTCAAGAGGCATTTAAGGTTTTCCCCCAATTATCTTGTTCTTTTCCCTCTGCCCTGAGAATGATATGTCCACCATGAGAATGCCATGAGAATAGCTTGTCCTTTAGCATGTATCATGAAATGAGAAGACACAGAGAGCAGGCACAGCAGTTAATTCATGGTAACTCATGTGAAACATGAGTGAGATTTGGGGGTTGCTTGTTACTGCAGCTCATTACAAAGTGGACAAATACAAAATCAATCTCAGAAATGGATGTGGCCATGTGATATGCTTTGGCCAACAAAATATGACCTAAAGTGATATAAGTAAGTAATCAGGCAGATCTTAGACAATTTCCACTACCTTCTTACTATTTTTTACCTTTGCCATGATAATGGCTTGTCTGGATCCCAGAGTCAGAAGAAATTAGAATAAAGACATGACAGGCAACCTGAAGCTGCTGACAGATAGCATGGATGAGAAATAAATTTTACCATAATCAGTGGGATTATTTTGGCTTAGGTTATCACAACAAAGCCAGATGATATATGTGTCCCTTAATTTTCTTTCTCCTTTTAATTAGTCTTTTTTAAACCCCAACCCTTATGCATTAGTCCCAGGAAAGTAAGCAGAGATCCTAAGAGCACATAGCCCTGGGCTGACCTATCCTGTACCACCTAGAAGCTACATGTTGACATGTCTTTAAAATGAATTTAACAATAAGATAATGTTTTTCAAAGTATGTTTTAAGTAACCTAATTTCTATAGAAAATTATTAAATATTACATGAAATAAAGATGACCCAGTATCAACTAGGCTTGGGAGATGTTGAACTAAACAAAATCAAGAAAGCTTAATATTTTAGGATTTCTCAGAGCTTTCAGGATGCCCGGGGGGGCTTAGTCAGTTAAGTGTATGTCTTGAGCTCAAGTCATGATCCCAGGGTCCTGGGATTGAGGGAGCCTGCTTTTCCCTCTGCCTGTTGGTCCTCCTGCTTATGCTCTCTCTTTCTGACAAAAAAATAAAATCTTTTAAAAAAAAGATTTATCAGAGCTTTCAATGCATTAATTAATTCATGTTGCAAATCTTGAAGATAAGAATTTTGTTTGTAGGTCTAGATTTTCTTTCATCTCAAGGCCAGTTTCATTTTTGGGACATCTCTTAGAATTGAGGTTTCGTACAAGATAATTTGGGACACAATGAGATAATGGATATGAAAAACAGTTTGTACAACTTTGGACTTCAAGTGACTACAGCAATGCTCATGAGCTGCCAATGTCAAGAGACTAACACCTTTATACAAAAAGTGTCATGGGCTTGCCCACGACTAAGCTCTAAGTCACAAGCAGCTCTCCCCACCAAAGTGGCTTTAAAAGCTGGTCAGGAAAAGAGAATCTAGTGTGCCAAATAACAGGAAATTCACATAGAAGCAAGGGACAGAACTAGAACTTTGAAGAGATTTCCATACACTAGTAAGACAGCTAGCATTGTGCAGAGCCTGTTGGAAGACAACATGTCTTTTATAGACATTTGAGTATACAAACTCAGGACTTAAAACTGTACTTCAAGCAAGTGTGTAATCAAAGACCAGGAGTTCTCGGGAGATGGCCAGAACAGGCAATCCTGCTAGAATAAGTACATGATAAGAATATGAGGCATTGAAGAGGAACCCAGAAACTGGAAAGTGAAGAGTGGGGTATAAAAAGAGAAAGAGAAGGAGACCCAAAACAAATTGTAAGACTTGCTCAACAAGTCTAGAGATCCTTGGGAAAGAAGAACTGGCAACTGACGGAAGACCACATTTAATACTCTTTGTAGTAAATGTGCAGACTTCCTCCCCAGTGTGGGTTTAATCCTGAAGAGAAGAGAGGAGGGAGGTTTCCAGTTTGTACTCTTGAATCTAGGAGTTCCCAGCCTGGGTCAAACAGTGTGGAGTATTCACCTGTGGAGACCTGTGGCAAGGTGCTGACTACACATCAGAACAATTTTCTCAAAAAACCAAGGTCCTGTTGGAACTTAAGGATAGACATGAGGGAGCATATGCTTGGGTCTCTAACAAAGCATGGCAGAATCAGGATGAAATCAGATATGCAAAGGGGCCCACAGGAATAGTGCAATATGAAGACTGTCAAAGGGAAGACCATGCTGGACCTTCCAATTTCATACCTTTGGAGTGTGCCATGGGGGCAGGTTGCCAGTTTGTTGGCCTAAGATGTTTGGGTAGCATATGTGTAGGGAATAGTTCCCTCCTTCTCCTGTACTTTCCCAGCAAAGCCCAAATTATCTTCATTCATTGGCCATGTCTGTAGTGCAGAAAAAAATATCTTTTTCCTCTGCCCATCTTTGGTTCTCCATCTGGGGCCATACAAATTAGTCACAAAAGGCAGATTAATAAGAAAGCAACAAACAGAAGTTTATCAATGTGCACCATGCATAAACATGGGAGCACTCAGTGGTGAATGACTTACATAACACATTAACAAAATAACAATATTGCCCAAAAAGGGATAAGTTACAAATAAAAGGACAAGTTACAAAGCAAAAGCAAAGGACTCTGGGCTGGCAAATTATGGGAAGGCGAATATATGTGAAAAGACATCTAAGGGTTAGTTGAAGCAAGGAATGGTGAGTAGGTTCCTCTGGTACAATCTCTGGGATGATAAAGGTTCAGAGTTGTCTCTAGTGATCAGCCTCTCTTCTTCATGGTATAGAAGGGAAGGGAGACATCTTTGCAAATGTATGCCCCACTTTTAGACAAGTGGGATGAGGTTGGAGAGCTTTTCTTTTATCTACTTCTTCTCAATGGGTTTCAGGTCAAAATAACCCTTATGTCAAGGTGGCATATGTTGGAGTGGCATATTCTGCTCCCCTTCATGTCTTTAGAGAGTGAAAAGAACTGTCAGAGCATGAACAGCTTCCTGTGGGTGAAAGGCAAAATAGTTCCCCCACACCCAACACATCACCTCAAACAGTGAACCCTCTGAGGATTTTCATATTGACTTACATTTTAATAATGAACGGACTTGAAATGATTTCCCACCTGCCGTCACCATGAGTGAAAGCCTCAAATCCAGTCATGGCAAGACTTTCTTTTTCTCCTTGTTCTCTACTTTCTGCCCGCATCCTCTCCCAACTCCTTCCTGGAAGCTGGACACTGTTAAACCAGAGCAAAGCATCCACATCCTTGTTAGCATGAAAACACAAGGAGCTCCTGCTACAGAAGAGCTACAGTGGCCAGAGAAAGGTTGCTTTTTTCTTAGGCATTCTACTCTGAAGACTCTCCAGGACCAGTCTCTGCAGTGATCGCAATAGATGCTGCCCCATTCCTCTCTTGGGGGAAGATGACAGAGACAGAAATGACCTGGAAGTAATAGTGAGAAA
>RCUC01089337.1:0-20590 GCA_003697995.1 Taxidea taxus jeffersonii
TGGTCTTCTCTATGGCTCAACTAATTAAAAATAAATTTCTAAAAATATATTTTTTAAATATTTTATTTATTTATTTGACAGACAGAGATCACAAGTAGGCAGAGAAGCAGGCAGAGAGAGAGAGGAGGAAGCAGGCTCTCTGTGGAGCAGAGAGCCCGATGTGGCCCTCGATCCCAGGACCCTGAGATCATAACCTGAGCAGAAGGCAGAGGCTTTAATCCACTGAGCCACCCAGGCGCCCCAAAAATAAGTTTCTAAAAATATATTGAGCATCTCCTCCTTATGAGATACTTCATTTTTAGTTCATGAAGTATGATAACCTTAAAAGAAAAGCATTTTCTCCCCTCTGGAAGTACAAATCTATTTCAAGGAGAAGATGAGATCTGAGTTCACACAGAATTAAAAAGAATGTAATACGTAAAACACACATAGCACAAAGTAGTGCATGATTGAATTAATAATTACTCTGACCCCATGAGCAGCCCCCATGAGCAGCAGGCTCCTGAGTATTTCAATCAGGTCTGAGGGTTTAACCCTGTTTAGCAATCAAACTAAGTGCCTCAGTCACATTTCCATTTGTAGTAGTCTAAACAAGGCCTCCTGCCTCTTACCCCCACTCCAAGGTCCCTCTCCAGATTTGAGCTCAATCTCTCATAAAGACAAGGAAAAACCCTTCTCTTAAACCCATTCCACTCTATCCTTTTGAACTCTAAATAAATCTGTAATCAGTGAGCTTCTTGATATGCTTAGTCTCTTTCCTGATTGTTCCCTTCACATCTGTGTTTTTATTGAAACTGAGCTGTCCCCTGAGGAAACCGCTTCTCTTCAAATGGAATCAAAGCTGATTTTCTTTTCTTGCTCATACCATGTTCCAGTAAGGACCCGTAAGGGAAGTGGACATCCTCCTTGCTCTACACTGACAGTTTCCAAACGTAACAACCTCTTCCTTCTGCAAACACCTGGCCCCTGTGAAGCAAGTACTATTGAATCACATCACCCACTCCGTCCCCTAATTGCTTTGTCTACCAATCTCTTGCCAGGCCCTCAATTCATTCAAGTTTTAGCGTAAATTCATTGACCAACTACTTTGTTTTTACTTGTCAGTTCCTACCTGTCTTCGCTTTCTGCACTATCCAGCAAAGCACTGGCAACCCAAGGTGATGGGAGGGCAGTGATAGTTAATTTTACTGAGTGCTTTCTGAGGGCCAGGCACACTATTCACTTTTACATGCTTGACATTTAACTCACCACAATCTTATAAGATACGGTCTATTATTATTCCATTTCACCAATAAAGTAACCCAAAGTTATTAGTGAATTAAGTAATGCATTTATGTGCATCTGTACATGTACTAAGCATGTGCGTTATGTTTGCAAATGATCCCTGCTTCCCTCCCCTACCTCCCTCTCACCATTATTCTACACGTGCACAAGCCTGACATTGGAGTAGTCCAGCCATGTGTATCCTTATTATACCCAAACAGGTGAGCACTGCTGGAATAAATAATACAACTATTCTGACTGATTTCACTTTCACTTCATTTTCTCAAGTGGACAGTCAAGACTGATGACAAGCCCATTCTGTTTTTCTTCAGGGCTCACTTCCCACTCTGCAAGGTAACTATTTCATCTCCCACACCTCACTCCCCACACTTCTCTCTCACCTAATTACTTCACTTCAAACCTCATTTAGAAAGAAGATGCCATCCAGAAAGGAAACTCCCCTATTCTCATTCATGAAAATCTGGGGAGATAACCTGTCCCTGGGACCTGTCCTGACAATGATGGGTCCTTTTTTCTTTTATCACAGGCTGGACTCTGCACTTCTGAGCTGAATCCCAGCCCCTGTCAATTTCTCAAAGATTTTACTCCCTTTTCCCTCTGGAATCATTAACATTTCATTAAACTGAAAATACCATTAATTGTAGGCTGCACCATTGTTTCATGTACACCTTTTTTCTCTAGTTGTGGTAAAATACACATAACTTAAAATTTACCATTTTAACCATTATGAAGTGTACAGCTTAGAGGCATTATGTATATTCACACTATTTTGCAATGACCACCAGCCCCCATCTTTAGAACACCTTTCATCTTTCCAGACTGAAATAGTAACATTCTTCCCTCCCCGTTGGCCCTGGCAATCACCATTCTCCCTTCAGTCTTTATGGATTTGACAAGCTAAGTGTGTCCTTTAAGTGAAATCACGCAATATTTGTCCTTTTGTGATTGGCTTGTTCCATTTAATGTAATGTCTTCTAAGTTCATCCACGTTGCAGCACGTGTCAAAATGTCCTTCCTTTTCAAAGACTGAATAATATTTCATTGCAAGTATGGACCACATTTTGTTTATCCATTCATTTTTGAAGGATACTTGGGTTGATTCCCCCTCTGATTACTATAAATAATTCTGCTAGAATATGGATGTACAAACACCTTTTCAAGCCTCTGCTTTCAATTCTTCTGGGAGCATACCCAGAAGTGGAATTAGTAAACCATATAGTAATTTTATGTTTATTTTTTCAGGAAACACCATGCCACTTTCCACCTTAGCTGCATCATTTTACAAATCTACCAATATATGGTATTCAAATCTCTCTATATCCTTGCCAACACTTGCTGTTTTCTTCCTTTTTTAGATAACTGCCTGTGTGTAATTTTTTAAAAGAAAAAATACATATCCCATGACAGGAAGTCTAATTAGAAAACCTCCAGATACTGAGACATCAAAGGCCTTTATCTTCAATGTACGGACATGTGAGAAGAAAAGCCCACTAGGTAGGAAAGGACAGTAATGGCATGAACCAATCTCCACCTTGACACAGAATGGCAAGAAGGAGACAAACAAGAAAACAAAACACTAGCTTGAGAACTGAACACAAGCCAGTCCTCAAGTTTACCAGTCTGAATTCAAGCTGCCAGTGAGACTCAAAGGCCACAAGTGGAAAATTTTAGCCTAAAGAAGATTTTGGTGAAAATTGTCTCAAGATAACTCATAGATGTTAATGCAAATCCTTTATACTTCAATTAATGAATTATAAGATATTTTAATCCATTTTATAATGAGCATATAATGGACTTACAATGGATAGTAATCAAATTATTAAAATACGATAAAAACATGTATTTTAGAATTAAAGAAATGTGGTATTTATATTTATGTGGAATGTGTATATTAAAATCATTCCCAATTAACATAAAAACATATTGAATACCCTTCACCTTAAAAAATAATAAACCTGAACCTCTATTTCCCTCACTTATTAGCCAATTTTTTATCACCTCTATTGATATGCTTTTTTCAGAAGTAATATTGCCAAGGCTATATCACTTTCTCCATTACCATTCATTCTTTATTTCATCTTGTTCTCTTTCCTTTTTAGTAACATAAATAATATATAGGTGTATTTCCATTGTAAAAGATACAGACACTATAGAAAGATACAGTGTTGCAGGATCTTCTAATGCTTTCTTCCAGTTTCTCTTCAATATATATATATTGTGTAATATATCTTTGGATACGTATACTATACATATTATACTTCTTGTTTTACTAGTATTATCTTTTCCTTTGTATTTGTTCACTTAACAATATGTTTTGGACAACAATCCATGTCAATACCTTTAAATCTACCAGTGTTTTTTTGACCGCCTCATTTTATAGCAGAGATAAACACTCCTACTTCTGACCAATTTAAGTCATTTTCAATTTTCATGATTTTAGTGTTGTCGAAAATAAAGTCCTAGAAGTAGAATTGCTGGCTCTAAAGGGTATACGTATTTTATATTTGACAGACATCAGTAAATGTTTCTACAAAAAAAAAAGTAGTTCCATGATTTACACCCTAGACAAAAGTAATATTCTAATTACTCATCGACCACATCACTAACATTGCTTTTGTTAAGATCCCAACTCTGCAAGTTGCCAAATCTACAAGTACTATTCCATTCTCTTTTTACTTAATACCTATGTCATATTTACTACAACTGATTGCTTCCTTCCTGCTGAAACAAGTCAGGGCTAGATTTCTAACAAAGTATGTGGAGAAAACCCAGCAAAAGTGTTTCCCGAATATCCTTTCAGCTCTAGCCAGGACTGGATTTCATGGCCACTTTTGCTGCAAGAAAGTCTGGAAAATTGGATTACAGGATTTCTGTGTTGGTTTAGATGAATCATAATTCATATCTTTCTATATCCTTACTTAAATGAGTGTTGAGCCCTTCATTAAAGATAACTGAAATAATTTTACCAACCAGTAGCTATCGATGAGGAGTCAATATTATAATGTAAACAGAGGAAAATTATATAAAATTGCCAAATGACATAATATTGTTCATGGGTTATAAAAGTTATGCTGATTTAATGTTCAGAGGCCTGGGTTTGGTCTTCGTTCCATCAGTAAGCTTCTGAGTTTCTTATCTGTTAAACGAAGCTGCCTGTACCCACCTTGAACCCTTCTTGAGGGTGCTGCAAGAATAAAAATTGGTGTGAAATCACTTTCAAGCACTGAAGTACCATATGAATTGGCTTTTATTACCAATATATTAACTTTTGTTTTGTGGATGGAGAACACAAGTATTGCAAATAAGCAAAAACAAGTGTCTTTCTAGCGTAATCATTTCCTCAAATGCGGATTTCTTCCGAAATAAAGAAGCCACATTTTAATTTGTTCTTTGTAAACCTAGTGTCATTTCTATTTCCTTATACACCTTTGTCTTTTCTTCTACATGGTTTAAGTAGAAAAAAATGAGAAAAAAAAAAGCGCAGGTAGGGGCCTTTAACCTCCCATTTATTTATCTTTTATTTTGACAGAAAAAAAACCTGGATATTTTTTAAATGGCCAATTCTGGGCTTACAGAGTAAGAAGAAAGCTCCATGATTATTCTTGGCCCCAGCAAAAAGCCAGAAAAGAAAAAATAAATTAATTAATTTAAAAAATAAAAAATAAAAACAAAACAAAGCAAAACAAACAAACAAAACAAGCAAACAAAAGGCAAGCCAGAAAAAGAGAGACACAGAAGAACTGAAAAGAGAAAGAGTGCAGCCTACTTCCTGTGTCCTTCATGATGAGTGAGTGGTGACTCTAGGGAACCAGGACCTATTCCGAGTCACCTGAGGAGGTTACAGAACCAGAAGTCCAGACTTTTCCATGCAACCACACTCCCAAGTTCCTGTGAGACATTTGAGCCAACAGCTCTTTGCATTAGCAGATGTCTACTTATAGCATTGTTTTTTTATTTGCAGAATATTTTTCTGTTATTAAAGAGTCACTAGACTACTTTCCAAGGTCATTTTGATGGTGACAGCTAAGAGCGGGAAATGACAACGGCCTTAGTCATCAGTAGAAACGTTGAGAAATATGCAGAGAAAGGAGGGGAAGTACAGACGGCTTGAGTATTTACAGGGCTCAGAGCCTGTCAACAGGAACTCAGGTGACTTGGAAACAAATCCTTTCTGCTGTAAGATGTTGAAAACTGCTGATAAAAAGCAAATGGATTCCAGTGGTGGTGTTGCCTGCCGAATGATCACTGGTGAGACTAGACCCAGATGCTGAAGAAAGTGAAGAAAACAAGTTTCATCTTAAAGAATCAGCCTTATCCTCATAGATGGTTATGTTTTACCCAAATTCAGAAGATCCAAGATACGTAGACAAAAATGGGTTTCAGTGAACCTGTCTTTTAACCCTTCTAGTCTTGAGAAGTTATTGATACTTTAGTTCTGGAAGATTATATTTATCATTTGGAGAAAGAAGGCTACCATAGAGGTAAATATCTTCCCTACTGATGATACTCTAACCTATATACATGTTGATCACCACAGATCCATGTTGCTCATACCCATATCAGATATTTCATGTCACTTACTGAATTGATCCCCTCCCCCTTTCCCATCCTATCCACCGACCCATACGAATGGGTCCCAAGATTGAGTCAGACCTGTGAACACTGTATATTGGAGGATCCACTTGCTATCATTGCCGTTAACATGTGCTAAATATGTAGCTAGGATGCCAGCAATACCAGTCATGATATTGATAAGTTCCATGAAGGCAGGGTTAAGTCCTGTCTTATGAGTCTGATTATTCCCTCCTGCAGCATATTAGGTGCTTAATGAATGATGGAATAAATGCCTCACCCTGACAGCAAGCATGATGCATTTCTGATGACCTTTTCAGCCGACATATTGGGATAAGCGATGATTCAATATCATTTGTATATTACACACATCAGGAACAGTCTTGGTTAAACAGGACTACATGGTTTACTCAGGGAACACAGCTGACAAATAAAACAGTGTTTTCTGTGCAGAAATGTGCCCTTAACAACTGGCCTGCAAACGAACTTTTAGAACACAGACCATCTGTATGTTGGGGCCTGCCTGTCTTTCAATTTATTTATTGAGTCATTTTTTTTCCTCATTTCAAAATTTTTGAAATTTTGTTAAGACGCCTCACAGGAGGTGTCTTAACATGTTGCTTTGGGCTTTTACTTTCCTCTTGTTCTTTTTTTTTCCTTTTAAAAAAATGAATCCACTGAAGGTCTTGGCCACATGTCAATGCTGTATTCACAAGGATTAGGGATCAGCAGGGCTGCTGTGCAACAATTCAGAAACTGAGTACATCCTGTGGATTGACAGCACGCTGCCTGCTATTGTGCAGGAGGTACCGGCGTTCTAGTAAAGGCATGTTAAATTTAGCAGCTGTCTATTTTTCACTGGGGATGAGTGGAGGCAGTTGGCTATAGTCTAGATTCGTTTATGAGTTTCACTTGAAAGTTTACTTTAAAGGATTCATCTAACAGGAACATGTTTCACAAATTTTGGATTCTGTAAATTGTAATAACTCTGTAACAACAATATGTAAACACATATACACAGGGGCATGTGGGCATGTACCCTACAACCTGTATTTTCAATGGTTAACTTCCCCTTTGTTTTAAATATTCTGTTGAATTCCGTATGAACTCTCAGGCCACTCAACAGGCCATCGGTCTGTTTTTTTTCGTTCATAATCTGGGTCTGTTTATTGCAGAGAAATATATCATTTTGGAAGGAGGTGGGAGAAGATTGCAAAGGAATTAGCAGTTGTGAGGATATGCTGATGGTGGATTTTTTGTTTTGTTTGTTTTTCCTAATAGACATTCATGCTAATGGATAATGACAGCTAAACTCATTTATTTTATATTCTTTCCTTATCCCATCCATAGTCTAATAAGCTAACTATGACAGAATCAAGGAAACTTCAAAATGGAAAGAGCCTTGGAAATCATAGAAAAATAGATCAAGGACCTATTTTTGCAACAGAGAAAAATCTGAGGTACAAAGAAAGGATGAACAAATTAGAATAAGACATCGGGGGTATAAATGAGATTAGACCCTTACTTCCAGGTGAGTGCTTATTTTACTACTTTACATTAATTTTTCATTATACTCATAGGTATCCAGCTCTGATTTGAGTCTTTATATTCTCAAAACCTACAGATGCACAGGGAATAATTTCCAGAATTTGAAATAATCTAATCTAATCTAATCTAATCTAATCTAAATAATATAAATAGCTTCTTGCCAAGTTTCCAAAGACATGGAAAAAGATTTCAACACAGAACATAATCCTCTTAGTGTTTAACCCCTTGGCATTCAATCCTATATAAAGAGTGAGGAAGGATAAACAGCGTGGTAAAGAGGAAAATGCAAACCCATAACTCTAACAAACAACCCAAGTATTAAGCCTACATTCTATTCTGCACAATATAGTCACAAAGGTATTGGTGAAACAAAATAGTTCAGAAACTTCTGCTTTAGTCTAATCCACAGCTCTTTTAATATGGGTGAGTAGCATTCTCTGGGAGAAGTATAATGTGAATGACGTCCACCTTCTGGCATGTAGGGGAATGAATGGGCAAAGCTGGTGGTGATGGACACAGTTAATACCCTCCACACACTTAAATATCATAAATCTAATTTATTTACTAATAAAAATCATTTAGAATCATAGCTCTTCTCTTAAAATACATCTGATCCTAAAGAACTATTTTCATTGATTGGACATTTCTCTCCTTGGGATAAAATTTTTAAATCACATAATCTACCTGAAATGAGATATAATAATCAGTATTCAAATAAATGCAATAAATACATCCTGATTACGAAGCCTTGAGATCCAGAGAGGAATAAGTCACATCCCTTGCCCCTATGAGACACATGATTGTCCTGTCCCATCTGTAGTATCTGAAGCAGTATTTCCTTTGGGTTTTTCTTTGAATCTGTTCTAAAGCAACCCACTTTTTTTTTTTAAAACTTAGTTTAATTATGAACAATAATGCCTCTCAAGTCATGGGTTTCAAGTGCATATTTTATTTTTTCTATCATACATTAAAACACAAACACACAACTATTTACATAAAAGAGAACATTCATGGATGCCTCATCTGGACTCACTCATACACCACAAGCTGTAACAGATAGTGTTTAAGGAAACATGCTTTGGGAGGCACAAATCTATGTTTTCTTTATTACACAGCATCATTGAAAGAAACACTTTCTAAATGATACAGTAGTATTATTCAGAGGGACAAAGAAAAACATTACCACATCACTTATATATAGGAAGTATAAGATGTAAATTCAGACACTTCTTTTTTTTTAAGATTTTATTTATTTATTCATGAAAGACAGAAAGAGAAAGAGGCAGAGGGAGAAGCAGGCTTCCCACTGAGCAGTGAGCCCAATGCAGGACTCCTTCCCAGGGCCCCAGGATCAGGATATGAGCCGAAGGCAGATGTTTAACCATTTGAGCCACCCAGGCACCCAAATTCAGACACTTCTAAATGACGCCACCACCCCCTGGCGCAAAAAAAAAAAGGATTTTAGAATCGGTGAGAGAAGGTGATGCAAAAATGCATGGGCCAGGGGCGCCTGGGTGGCTCAGTGGGTTAAAGCCTCTGCCTTCGGCTCAGGTCATGATCCCGGTGTCCTGGGATCGAGCCCCGCATCGGGCTCTTTGCACTGCATGGGGCCTGCTTCCTCCTCTCTCTCTGCCTGCCTCTCTGCCTGCTTGTGATCTCTGTCTATCAAATAAATAAATAAAATCTTAAAAAAAAAAAATGCATGGGCCAGTTATAGTAATGTCCCCAAAGAGGAAATTATTTCAAAAGCTAGCATTTCAATTTTAAAGAAAAGTAGAAAGAAGAAAAAATAAGCTTGAAATGGGAAATATGTAGCGAAGGGAAATCCTACGTGATATCTTAACCTGAATGTTCGGAAGTTCAAAAGGAAGTTTTATATAGGACCTTGTAGGCTTCGATTCAAGATCCAGTGATGAAGATCATTCACTGTGTCGCTACTGACACTAGCCTTTAGAATTGCTGAAGTTTGTCCTATAATTTATTCAACTGGGGATCTGGGACTCTGGTTACTTTCTTAACAAAGGGAGAAAAAATGTTCTTGCACTTAAAATGAGTTTTTGCTTTGTTTTTGTAGCTGATTTCATTTTTTAAAATTTCTGATGGTTAAAGAATTTATGTCAATGGCATTGAAGTTACATAGGACAGTTAGGTCTAAATATGGTCCCAGATTATGCAATGTCTGAGGAAACATATTCTAGAGATCACCCATCATCCTGAAGATTCTTTTTTTTAAAGATTTTATTTATTTATTTGACAGAGAGAGAGATCACAAGTAAGTAGAGAAGCAGGCAGAGAAAGAGGGGGAAGCAGACTCCCTGCTGAGCAGAGAGCCTGATGTGGGGGCTCAATCACAGGACCCTGAGGCCATGATCTGAGCTGAAGGCAGAGACTTAACCCACTGAACCACCCAGGCGCCCCAACCTGAAGATTCTATAGTTGAGTCAACCCTTGTCTGAATAACCATATCACCCAGAGAAAGTCTTTGTTGTTGTTGTGTTGTTTTGTATTTACATTTTAAGATTTTCCATTTAAAAATTAAATTAGTGAAAAACAGAAAATCCAAAGTGCTTTTCCTAGGTGAAAATACCAGTAGTCCTTAGGCTGGTGAACATTAAAAAAATCAAAACTCTGAAAACATTAGAACATTAGAAAAAACACTAGAATAGATTTACATTTTTGGTAAAAATCAAATACCTCTAATTAAATCAACAGTTCAAAACGTAGAGCTATAAAGATAGATTCTTGTTGTAGTCTTAAACTTGAGTCAAGTCATTATTATAAGTTCCTAAGTCCAATTAATTTATGTAAAGTTCTAATTTATTTTATAGAATTTCAATTCAGAATCATCCCTACTTCCATGTAGAAAAATACTTAGTGATTGTTTTGAAAGGAAAATGTGATATGTTGAAATTCAATAATTATGTGGGTTGTGATATCGAAATTTATGGTGTTCTGACTTTCAAAGACTGTATGACCTACCTTTCATTCATGTTACTCTAAGAAAGTGTCAATTACATGATTCATGAAGACATTTAAAAAGATTTGCTCATTTGACACTTGCCATAGTTGGTTTTAGTTAATTGTTGTTTGTTAATCTGGGCTAACTTCCCACTGCTATGATGCATAGTATTCCAGTTGAGGTAGGACTTGACTTGGCTGAAAAAAGGCACAGAAGAGATACAATTAGAATCACAAAGCATAAATATGAAATACCAAGTGGAAATGTAATCAGTTTGAAAATTTTTCTTATAAAAATAATTTATAATATTCTTAATGAAGTCAATATCATAAACTATGGGAAGAAAGTCATTTGAGAGAAGGTTATTTGTTTTTATTATGTTCAAGATTCTTTAATGATGATTTCTTTGAATCAGATTTTTTTTCTCTGATCTGTAAAAATGAATCTAAGGGTGAAGACCTTGGATTATGAAAGAGATCATTAAAAGAACATTTAGATTTCAACTACCTTGATATTAAGTATGAAATATCAAGACTAAATAGTTAATTAATTAATTTTTGTCTGGTTAGAGGGGAAAATGTTCATCTAGTTAGTCTTTGGTCACCTGGGTCTTTACCTTTATCATGCATCATAATTAAGTCATGTTAGCTTCAGCTTTAGGAAAATAACATTGATTTTGTACATTTCACAGTCATAAGAGGACCCCCTTTCTCCTTGATACATTGATGTTTACTGATGCATTTTTAATATTCATTCATTTATTTGTTTGTTTGTTCATTTATTTTTTAATTTAGTTTTCTTCAGTGCTCTTAAGATTCATTGTTTATGCACCACACCCAGTGCTCCATGCAATATGTGCCCTCCTTAATACTCACCATCAGGCTCACCTAACTGCCCGCCCCTTCCCCTCCAAAACCCTCAGATTGTTTCTCAGAGTCCATAGTCTCTCATGGTTTATCTTCCCCTCTGATTTCCCCCAAATCACTTTTCCTTTCCTTCTCCTAATGTACTCCATGTTATTCCTTATCCTCCACAAGGAAGTGAAACCATATGATAATTGACTCTCTCTGCTTATTTCACTCAGCATAATCTCTTCAGTCCTGTCCATGTTGATACAAAAGTTGGGTATTCATACTTTCTGATGGAAGCATAATATTCCATTGTATATAGGGAGCATATCTTCTTTATCCATTCATCTATTGAAGAGCATCTTGGCTCTTTCCACAGTTTGGTGATTGTAGCCATCGCTGCTATGAACACTGGGGTACAGATGGCCCTTCTTTTCACTACATCTGTATCTTTGGGGCAAATACCCAGTAGCGCAATTGCAGGTCATAGAGTAGCTCTATTTTTAATTTCTTAAGGAATCTCCACAGTTTTCCAAAGTGGCTGCACCAACTTGCCTTCCCACCAACAATGTAAGAGGGTTCCCCTTTCTCCACATCCTCTCCAACACTTGTTTACTGTCTTGTTTAATTTTGGCCATTCTAACTGGTATAAGATATGTTTTTACATATCTCAATGTGGTTTTGATTTGAATCTCCCTGATGGCTAATGATGATGAACATTTTTTTATGTGTTTGTTAGCTATTTGTATATCTTCTTTGGAGAAGAGTCTGAGGAGAACATAGGCAGTAACCTCTTTTACATCAGCCACAGCAACTTCTTTCAAGACATGTCTCCAAAGGCAAAGGAAACAAAAGCAAAAATGAGCTTTTGGGACTTCATCAAGACCAAAAGCTTCTGCACAGCAAAGGAAACAGTCAACAAAACAAAGAGGCAACCCATGTAATAGGAGAAGATATTCGCAAATGACACTACAGACAAAGGGCTGATATCCAAGATCTATAAAGAACTCCTCAAACTCAACACTCAAAAAACAGATAATCACATCAAAAAATGAGCAGAAGATATTTATTTTAGTTTGTGATCTGTTTTCTTCTTTCTCACTAATGGCATGGAATAATTCATTATATTTCTAGTATGTGTTTACAATATTGTGGCTGATTTTCAGTCATATGCAAAAGGCAATGTAAAGGGAGTTAAATAGGACTGGGGAGCAGTAAGATGTTGAGAGCAAATAGTCACAAGAATTTGTATGCAAGACTGTCTCATTTATCCCCATCAATTTGCAGTGCAAATAAGAACGTGCAACCCAGTTAACTGTACCATGAATATTCATGCCGGATTGTCTGTATTTAGAATCCAAAGAACTATGAGCGTGTTTTCACATAATGTTGCATTAACATATGTTTGTCTATATAATTTTATTTTTCTTTGAATAAAAATAAAATAAATAAGTGAATATATTACCAGACTGGCAAGATGGAGAGAGGAACAGGGTTTGGCAGAGGGTCTATGGTTGTCAGACCTGAATGATGATCAGAATCACCCTCAAATCCATTAAAAATAAGAACTCCCAGAGCACCTGGGTGGCTCAGTGGGTTAAAGCCTCTGCCTTCAGCTCAGGTCATAATCCCAGGGTCCTGGGATCGAGCCCCGCATCGGGGGCTCGTCAGGGAGACTGCTTCCCTTTCTCTCTGCCTGCTTCTCTGCCTACTTGTGATCTCTGTCTGTAAAAAAATAAAAAAAGAACTCCCACTTGATCCCGGGATGGGGGGAGAGGTAACTCCAGGACAGTAGTGACTTTTCCGGTGCAGCTACCTTTTCCCAGTATGTGTAAAATAGCCCCCAAATCCTGCTCACTTTTCTCCATCAGCAAAACCACTTTCATGTTGCCAGAATCTTGCCATCCTTGTTGAATTAATCTTGACTGATGAGTCACTGTCAGAATAGGATTGTCCCAACAGCCTGCACATACCATGCTGGTAAAGAGGGGCACATGCAGTGATGAAGAACACTCAGGGTTGATAGACTCAGGGTGCAAATATTGAAGCAACTTTCTTTGAATGTCCTCAGCCTCTAGAAGTCCAATGCGCTATCCATTGTGCCATGGACCACCTTGAGCAACTTTCTGTATTTATTCTGTATTTTATTCTGTATTTGAAGAAAAAGGCATAACGTTGTTTTATACAAACTATATGCATTTTTTAAACTCCATCTAAGATGACCCATTCATTAGCTTCATTAAAATGTTAAATGTTTCAAGTTACCGAGGAAAATAACAGTACAGGGATATTCATCAGAAAATAAGACAGATTAAGTATGAAGACTCTTGGAAACCAGTGATATGGAAATCATAATATGATTAAATTGAGTGGAAGCATTATGATAAGTGAAAGGAATCAGATGCAAAAGGTGTCATTCTTTATTTAGGTAACAGCTCGGGAAAGTGAAATGTGTGGCTAAAATCAGATCAGTAGTTTCCAGGGACTATGGTAGAAGCAGAGGATTGACAATCAAGGGCCACAAGAGGGTTTTTTTGATGGTGATGAAAATATTCTATATCTTGATGTGGTGGTTAGATGATTATACGCCGTGGCCAAAACTAATAGGAAGGCACACCAAATATGGTGATTTTGGTAAATGTTCAATGTATGTAAAATCCATCTCAGTAAACCTGACTTGAAAAACAAAAAGAATGACTCAGAGAAAGGAAGAAAAAAAAAGTGAATCATTGTGGAACAACATTCATAACAGATAATTTTAAATTTCTCTACTGTGAGCCAATGCATTCAAAGAGATGACCAGCAGGAATATAAAGCTATGGCTGAGTCGGGAATTGGAGATGACTCTTGTATGTATTATAATTTAAGATCTTGTTAAGTTTTGAACAGGACTTCACCTGGAGGACTGTGGTAAGAATAAACTTGTTGGATTGCATTCTAGAACAATTCATGGATAGCTATGGAACTCAATGGCTCCTATTCCTGGGACTCAGCCAGTAAGAGTTGCTGTTTCACTGACCTCTTGGCCATCCTATATTAAAATAAAACATAGGGGAGTAGTAATGAAAGCAGGGATTCCTTATGAAACATGTTTGTTGGGTTATGTATTTGTTGCATATATCGGAGTTGACTTCTTTAGCAATTCTAAGCCTAGATTTTTCTCATCTATAAAATCAGGGCACTAAAATCCACCTTGCATGTGGAATAATGCATGTGGAAGCATTTTGTTAACGGTAGTAATCTGAAATCTGCCTTTATGGGGAGTCCTGGAGGCATGACACTATGTTCCACATTAGTAACAGCCGGATTATTGGGTTCATTTTCAATACTGCTACGGTGATGAAAAGAATCTGGTGAATCACAGCAATGAGTCAAGAGATGGAGAAGAGGCTCCACTGAAGAAATGTTACAGTGGTGGGAGAGAGTTGATATGAAAGGAAAAGTAACCGGAATCAGGCCCATCAATGTTTCCATCTGCAGAATGGAGGTCAGCCGTTAGTCATCCCCAGAGTCATCAGCTTCAAGAGTAGGCACTCATTTATAAATGACAGAAAACATGAGAGAGTTCAGGCAGGCATCAGAACTTCCTGAATCGAATGGCAGCTGCCCACCAGGACAGACTTCAAGAGGAAGTTTACTTTCTGGGAGGTTAGAGAAGCCATCAGTGAAAGGATTCTGAATTCGCTTACCCAGAACCTGGGTATGCCAGGTCACTGGATGAGGTGGTGACTACCACTCTGTATGGGTAGGGAGCTCAGATATTATGTTTATATACTAAGGGTAACTGTGCAGGGCTGGCCGAGAGCTCAAGCCCAGCCCCATTTTCAAGGTTATTTCCCTGGTCTGGTCTGTGGACTGCTTCCATAAGAATCACTCAACAAACTTAAAAATGGCAAATATATGGACACTGTCATGCCAGCAATATTTAGATTCTTTGAGAACTGGACACAGAATCTAAATTTAATATGTACCCCAAGGTGGTTTGGACACACAACAAAGGTTGAGAACTGCTGTTTTAAACAAATAACCTAAAAATCTGAGTCACTGCTCTATTCCTATGCAATTCTCTGGGTTAAACTTGTGTCATATTTTCCAGAGTTCCCTAGTTCCTGCCTGACTTCGTTAACCTCTAGAATATTTTCATTGGCAATTAATATTTTCTACCATCTTTATGAGCAATTATTAAATTTTGCTTATTTGTTGTTTGGCTTTTTAATTGTCCAGTTATCAGGGAGCAAACATACAGTTTCTCCCTTCATCCCACCAGCTGACACACATACAATTTTCTATACATATCACAGCCACTTGGACTTTCTAAAGGCAGTGGGGAGAAGGGCATTGGTAAAAATAAATATTTAGGAGTGCCTGGGTGGCTGTCATTAAGCCTCTGCCTTCAGCTCAGGTCATGATCCCAGGGTCCTGAGATCGAACCCCACATTGGGCTCCCTGCTGGGCAGGAAGACTGCTTCTCCCTGCTGTGTTCCCTCTCTGGCTGTCAAATAAATAAATAAAATCTTTAAAAAAATATTTAAAAACTGCATGAGAGAATCAGTAAAAGGACATACAGTTATCTTTTTTCTTAAGTAAGACTACAGGTAGGACATAGGGGAATTTTATGGCAGTGGAAATTTCCCATGTGATGCTGTAATTGTGGATTCATGTCATTATCCATTTGTCAAAACTCCTAGCATATACTTCCCAAAGAGTGAACCCTAATATAAATAATGAACTTTAATTAATAATAATAATATATTAATATTTGCTTAACAATTGTAACAAATGTACCACACTAATCAAGATTAGAAAGGGGCGCCTGGGTGGTTCACTTGGTTAAGTCTCTGCCTTCAGCTCAGGTCATGATCTCAGGGGCCTGGGATCGAGCCCTACACTGGTCTCCCTGCTCTTCAGGGAGTCTGCTGCTCCCTTTCCCTCTGTCTGTTGTTCCCCTGCTTGTATTCTCTCTCTCTTTTTGTCAAACAGATAAATAAAATCTTTAAAAGAAAAAAAAAATAATGGGAAAAAGAGAAACCGGGTGGAGAGAATAGATACAGGTATCCCTTGCTTTTCTAGACTTTGTACTATGCCTCTTGGATTTTATGAAAGACCTACATTAGTGCTTGTTTTCACTAACTGAAAGAAATCTGAAGAGGATATTGCCTTTTATTTTTAAAAAGGTTATAAAGGAAAGTACTATTCACTATTTGTTTTGCAGTGAGCCATTATAGAGGGGCAGCACAAACCCTGGGCAATGAATATCCCTAGATTCTGTGTCCGATGAGTATGGCAGCTCCTTCCCAGAATCTCAGCATCAAGCCACCATAGGTTTAAACTGTCTCTGAGCATCTGTGCTTTATCTCAATTTATTTTGTCCATCTACTAGCGAGATATCTGCTTAGATATCAGAAAAGCCTAAAAGAAATTATTTTATGGATCTAGGAATACTCAAAGTTTTTTTTTCCATATACATTAAAGCTAATTGCTTTCTTCGTTTTACATGCTTTCAGCTTACAAAGGTCATAGGAATGCTCCACTTTCAGATACCTGGTAACTGTACCATTTGCTCTCTGTCCTCCTTCCCTTTCCTATAGATCCAAGAAGGTTGATTTTTCAGCCTGTTCAGTTTTTTCCTTGTTGTTAGAAATGACAACTTCTAAGCTCCTTATATATGGAGCCAGAAACTAGAAGTGTGAGTTGTATATTTTTGCTAATGTAATTTTAAGACTGATTTATGAAAATAATTGAAATAAGAAAATAGAAGCCCTGTGGGTTTGTGACAAAAATTATGACTCTTATTCTTGGGTTTAAATATACTATCTTGTTTAAAATTTTTCTCTGCATTAATACATATTTTTTCCTTGATATTAAAAAGCCAAGAATAAAAAAATGATATTTGGTTGAAATAAATGTCTCAGGCTTATATGAATGTGTGTTTCTAGAGAAGGAAAAACATCAAGCCAAAACGAATGAGACCATCCTCCTCTCTAAGACTTATGCGAAAATATGGCTTGGTGATTTTTACTTCTGATTTAACAAATTTGTGAAAAGAGACCCATAAAAATGGTGGTCAGTGGAAGGTATTCTAGAAAGCTGAGCTCTGGTGACAGACCAGTGTTGTTGTTGTTGTTGTTACATTCTGCCTGTTTTACTGGCGTCTTGAGATCCATTCCGTGACATTTAGGCTGACTTTTGCAGAGTTTCTCCTCACTTTCTTGCTTCTCTTTTATATTCTACCATTACACTCATGTACATATGGCTGCTTCTGTGCCCATCTCCTCCAAATCCCTGCTCTCGTGGAGCTTATTTTCTGGTGGGAGAAGAGCGACATATAATAACATCAAATGGAGAAGGAATCTAGACCACATAATATAGTCAAATAGTGGCATGTGCAATGGAATAGGAGCCAAGGAAAGCGATAGGTAGTGTGTATGAATGGGTAGTCAAGTTTGAAAGGGGTTCAGTAATGCCTCATTCAAATGTGACATTTGAGAAAAGACCCGAAATACAGGAGGCAGCAAGCCCTACAGATCTATAAGGTAGGGTGGTAATTATAGACCAGAGGGAGATAGAGTGCTAAGACCTTAAGGCTATGGTATAATGTTCCAGGAAAAACTGGGATGGAGCCGGCCAAGGACAGAGTGGTATAGGACATGAAGTAAGAGAGGTAGCAAGGAGAATTTATTGAGCGGCCAAATTTGCAGTAGAGGTTACCAACTGGTAAGGATTATCAGCCCAAACTGAAAGCATGAGAAATAAAGAAGAAAGAAAATATGTATTACTTATTATATAATTCTAGATGCCAGAAATACTTATGGGCACATCTTCTTTTCCTACTAGATCTTGCATTGCTTAAGCAGAGTGGGAATCTGCTGGCTTGCTTGGTTGAGAATTCTAGGATCTGAGTAGGCTTCTGAAACTGGAAGAGCACCAGAGACTCTCCATCTCCTACCATCTCTGTTGTCTTCCCTTTAGCATAATTTAAGTCTTAATGTAGTAAAAGTCACTGTGAATACCTCTAGCCTATATAATTTGGATGCAATACTACAAAGAAATTAGGGAGAGAAAGAAATTGATTCTCTCTTCCATCAATTAAGAGGATCTCAGGCATGATTCACGTGTCCCAATCTGGGTGAACTAATCATCATAGCCAGGGAGAAGGAACATACTGATTGGCTCAACTAGGGCATACTTTTAGAGCTAGTTCCCCAACAAAATTCCATTCAAATTTTATGACAAGGAAGAATAAATCTAGAGCAATAAAAGCAGGTGCTTACTAAAAAGTGGAATCTCTTAAATCTATAGATCTCAATTTTGTCTCCTATGCAAGGCCAGATACTGTGAAGTCACAGAAGCTATGCTGTTCTTCCAAAATAGTTTTGTTTTGTTTTGTTTTTAATTTGTCAGGGAGAGAGAGAGGGAGACGGACTGAGAGTACAAGCAGGCAGAGCAGCAGGCAGAGGGAGAAGCAGCCTCCCCACTGAGCAAGGAGCCCAATGTGGGACTCTATCCCAGGACCCTGAGATCATGACTTGAGCTAGGGGCAGAGGCTTAACTGACTGGGCCACCCAGGTGCTCTTTCCAAACTAGTTTTAACATGAGTCCTACCTGTATGCCAACATAGCCCACTGGTTAATAGGAAGTGATTATCATTAATAATACAATAATATGCAAAAAGATAATAGTTTAAAATAACACATGGAAGAGGTCTTTTTTATATTTTTTTCCAATTTCAGGAGCAAACATATAATCTATTAAAAAATGTAATTGTTAAGATTTGACTGTAGCCCTTCTCTTCCTGCCCATTTTATATGATGTTTTTTTGAACTTCCAAGTAACGTTTAATTAAAATCTTAATTTGTTATTAGTTAGAATCTCAAAGTAAATGTCAACAATGTTTATCCCCAAGATATCTCTTAGGGGAGGGGTCATTCCTTATGTTTTATCTTTCCATTGTTGGACTAAAAAATTACCCCAAACTCAGTGGTTTAATAATAAACATTTATTATTATGTCTGTCAAAAATCTGAGTTTGCCTTTGCTGGATACCTCTGGCTCAGCTCAGGCTTTCCTATGGTTCAAGGTCTCTCAAGCTGGGGCTGTGATCATTGGTCATCTCAAGGCTAGTTGTGGGACAAACTTGCATCCAAACTTACTCACAGGGCTTCTGGCAGACCTCAGGTCCTAGATTGACTATAGGCATGAGTTCCTTGCCAACTGCCTTACAATAGGGCAGCTTACAACATGGTAGCTGGCTTCCCCCAGAGTGAGGTCTCTGAGAGAAAGTAAGAGATGGTGCCCAAGATGGAAGCCAGGACCTCTTTGTCACTTAATCAGAAATACTGCCCCATGGATTTCACACTATTCTATTTGTGAGAAGAATCCCACAAGGTTCAACCTATATTCAAGAGAAAGGGATTATCCAGACACATGAACACCAGGAGGCAGGAATGATTGGTGGCTACCTCAAGGTTTCCTACCACAATCTGGGCATCTCATCTATCTATTAAGTAATGAACAGAAGGAGGTCCTCAATAAAATTTGTTAACTGACAAGTGCTGTTTTAAAATTAATTATCTATCCAAAGAGAAAAGAAGTGTTTTACAAGGATTTAGTCTTTCCAACATTTTAATTTTAGGGAAAGGCATACTTACCTTCAAAAGAGTTTTTGGATTATTTAGTATATTAGGACATTGACATATTTTGCTTAGCTCCAGGCAGTAAAATATAATCTGGATGCACGGTAAGCAAAATTAGGTGATATTTCCTTTTAACAAGATTATGCTAATAGGATTTTGTCCTTTGAAGATGAATCCTCTGATTTGAAATGCTTTAGTGTATTTATTCTCCTCTTAAGGTTTATTTTATCCTTCAATTTTCTAACATTTGTAAAGCTTAAACAAATATTGTTGACATTTACTTTGAGATTCTCTAGAATTCCTTGAAAATACACTCTCTGAAGTTTTACTTTACATTAGAAGTATAATCTGTAAAGAAAAATGTCTCAGTGTATACAAAATTAGAAGTAAAGGATATATTTGAGTATATTCTCAAATAATAAATTTCTTAATTTGCTAGATAATGAAAAAGATGATGAGATAAGACTGTTTCTTTTTCACGTTTACTTTTTTGCTTCAATATTCTGCAAGATTGAGAAGATAAAACACAAGCTTTGGTGTAAGGAGTTGATGAATCCTGATTTTAAGTGTGATGTTGGGCAGTAACTCTCAGTCCCTATATGTAAATCAGAGAACACAGCTTATGTATTTTTAAACTCTGGATGAGACAAGACACAAAATGCTTTATAAATTCCCAAATAATAGAGAAATAGAATGTATTACTACTAGGCAACCAAAAGACATGAAAACATAGGTGGAAAATGCTCT
>RCUC01089339.1:0-13231 GCA_003697995.1 Taxidea taxus jeffersonii
AAAAGTGAGGGTTTTGCTTGCCCTACCTATTTCTGCATATAAAATAAAAGGTAGAACTCAAATCCTCATGTAGCTAATTACCTTCCCTACCGCATCCAAGAATTACCCTCGGTAATCGTGAAAAACCAATATACTAGTCCTCTAAGAGAGCATTCTTCAGATCAGGCTAGTGTTTCCATTCGTTCTGTGTAAACCCGTGTGTTTATGTCTAAAAAAGAGCAGAAAACTTCCCTAAAGGAACAGAAAAACAAGCATTTTAAATTAGAGAATAAGCATTTGAAATTAGCAACTTTTGGGGGCGCCTGGGTGGCTCAGTGGGTTAAGCGCCTGCCTTCGGCTCAGATCATGATCCCAGGGTCCTGGGATGGAGCCCCACATCAGGCTCTCTGCTCAGCAGGGAGCCCTGCTTCCCCCTCTCTCTCTCTGCCTGCCTCTCTGCCTACTTCTGCCTACTTGTGATTTCTTTCTCTGTCAAATAAAAAATCTTAAAAAAAAAAAAAAAGAAAGAAAGAAATTAGCAACTTTTTTCACTCAGAACAGAATTCTGTGCAAGAGAAGAGGCAGAGGTCAATATAAAAATGTAGATGTGTATTGTGTTATTGTATTCACTTCGGGTTTTTTGTTTCTTCGGTCTTTGTTGCAGTGACTGGTCTATTCAGACGGAGTTCAAAATACACATTAACTGTTTCACACTTCACTGTGTGTGCAGGTGTGTCAGCAACCCAAAGTGTTGAGCTCCTCCAGGACAGCAGCCATGTCACTCATTCCACAACGGCCCTCCTGGACAAGTGCTGTGCTAAGAGCTGAGGAAAAATACATCCCTGAACCAGGGAGTCACCATTCCTGCCTTCCCAGAGCTTTCAGGCTATACAAAGAACTAGGTATGTAGCCCAGAAGGACACACACACAAGTCTGAAAAGTATAGTCCTCGATAACACTGGAGAAGATTACAAAGCATACTGGCAGACAGGATCAAGCCTCGAGAACCGAGGATAATAACAGAGGCGACCTCTCTAAAGAAGGAACACTGAAGCTGAGATTCGAAAGCTCCAAAGGCAAGGACTGGAAGAAGGAGAGGAGAAGCAGCTGAGCAGGAGCGTGCAGGGCTCACTGGGGAGCCTGAAAGGCCACGGTGACCTGGAGCAGAGTGCACAGAGTGAACAGGAGCCCCCATGGGAGCAGGCAGCCGTCAGATCACACCCTTCACCCTGCCGTGCAGCCACGATGCACATTAAGTAGGGGAGAGACACGAGCAGACCTGCCTTTCTCTTTAAGTATCTACCACATCACCGGACACTACTAGGCAGGCGTGCAAACAGGCACAATTTTCCAGCACTACGCAGACTTTTTCAACTACAGGCTTCTCGATTATTCAATCTTAAAATCAACCTAAATAGCTATTCTGTCCATAAACAGCTATTCAATAATCAAGACCAATTCACTGGTTGAGAGCCAAAAGAGGAAAAAGAATTGCTCATCTGACAGGAACAACACCCTAAGGAACTATGAAATCCTTAGAAATGGCACATTAACAACTAAGAAGTAAAACACTACCCAGCCCCAAAGATGTAATTAAAGATGTACACACACACAAAGGTGTCTCATGAAAAATATAACTCTCTTCTAATTAAAAACAATGTAAACTAGGCAAAAATTTAAATGGGTCTAAAGCAATTTTAGAAGAAAAAAATAAAAGCTCCTATTTTAATTACATAGCTTTCTTCACTGAAGAGAACATAACTGGTAACTGTGGTTGGATACATAAGGCCAACGTGAAATTTACTGGAAATGTGGAGTCTAAAAGTCCTGTGTGTGCCAAAAATAAACACCACCTACAGTTTCAGAAAGAAATGTCTCACAGTATACAATTAAATGCAACATGTACAAAAAATAAAGGAAACGCAAAAAAAGTTACCATATCAAAACTATATTACTTTATATCTCAATCACCAGACCATGAATCCCCTGAAACTGAATGTAAATTTTTATTATGTGCATTTCTGAGAGGAGTCAAAAGTCCACAGTTTAATCATGAGATTCTCAAACACAATCTATGACCCAAAAAATGTAAAGAAGCAATGGCCTAGACAATATTTACTACACATCTAGCAGGGTTCTCTTCTCAAAAAAATCTCATCCTGACATGTATTAGATACTCAGAGGCTTTAGATGCTAACTCACGATCAATATTCAAGCTACAAGGTCACTTCTGCAGTAGCCAAGAAGAGACAAATCCCCTCCTACCCACAAATACTGGCTTCACACAAAACTGACTTAAAAATCACATAAATGTCATGAAGTGAACCAAATGAGAAACTCATTTTCAATCTTTTGTGACACACTGTTGTTTTAGGTTTAGGATAACACAATCCTCCACACTCCCTGCAAAAGTGGTTAATTAAAATAAATTAACATTTAATTTAGTAACACAATTAATTTAGGAATAAATAAATCCTTAAATGGTTCATAACCAAAGCTATAACTAAATACAATAAAGGGAAAGCCTTTTGGGAAAAAAAAAAAGATTTTAAGTAAATATGGAATACAATGGTTCAGTAAATGAGAGAAAAGGAGAATGTTTCATGTGATACAATACCAGAAATGTGAGAGCAGAAGAAAACTACAAGAATAAAGTTGTAAGACTGACAAGGGTAGAAACTATAGAAGAACATGAGATTTAAGCAGTGGTTTTTCCAGTGATGGTTGCCTTTAAGTTTATCCTTTCTGGGGCACATCCGATTTTTTCGAAGCAATGGGTTGATAGTATTCATCAAATCTGAAACATTTACAGTCATTATTTCTTCATGTTTTTCAAGTTTTCCTTCTTTCTTCTTTCAGGAACTCCAATTACACATATGCTAACTGCTTAATATGCTCTCACATGTCACTGTTGTTCTGGGCATTTTCTCTGGTCTTTGTTCTCTCTGTACTACATTTTGCACAGTTTCTATTGCTAGGTTCACAGGTTCGGTAATTTTTTTCCTACAGTGTCTAGTCTGCTGAAAATGCCATCTGGTGTGTTTGTCACTTCAGAAATTGTATTTTTCACCTTCACAAGTTCCATTTGGTGTTTTTCTCTCCATTGTTCATATTCTCCTTTAAATACCTGAATATAATCGTAACTATATTAACAACCTTCCTTCTACTTCTATCACTTTTTAAATTTCTGGGGCTGTTTTAATTGGGCGACTGCTTCTCCTGGTTAAGGGTCATCTTTAAGGGCTTACTGGTATGTCTAGTAATTTCTGGTTGGATATTAGACATAATAACCACATAATTCTATGTGATTGAGGAGTATCTGGATTTTTCTGTCTTCCTTTAAAGAGTACTGGGCCTTTTTTTTTTTTTTTTAACAAGCTATTATTTCCAATTCCACTTTATCCTTTTAAGATTTGCTTTCAAGCTTGCGTAGGGTAATTCCAGACGTGTCTTCACTCTCGGAACAGTCACCCCACTACTAAGACGTGAATCTTCCAAATCCTTATTGCATGCCCCAAGTGATTAACACAAGATGAACCCCACTGTGACCAGTGGGAATTCGAGCTCCTCCAAGTCCCATGTGAGTTCTGGGAACCTTTCAGCCATAGTTCCCCAATGGCTCTTTGCTTAATCTTGCAGTTTCTACCCTATGCAAGTGCATCTTGTATTCAAAGACTCAAAGGGGCCTGAGGTAGATTTCTGGAGCTCTCTTCAACACCACCCCTTCCTCTCCAGAACTCTGCTCTCAATTTCCAACTGCCTCAGTCTCCCTGAACTCCAAACTGCTCCCTCAATTCAAGAAGACCACTGTGCTTTGCCTGGGATTTTCCTGCCTGCACCAGTCAAGAACAACCTGTTGTCAGAAAAACAAGGTAATTACAGGACTCACTTAATTTGTTTCCCTTGTCTCAGGGATGACAATTGGGTAGAGTCTTATTGTCCAATGTCTGAAAACACTTGTTCCATATTTAAGTTTATTTAAAATACAATAGAAATAGTTTATTATATACCACTAAAAGACAATATATTTAATTTAAAAATTGCTCTGTGGATATTTTTAGTGTTATAATGAAATGATACACCATCTACTCCATAATATATATAAGGAAAAGCAATACTTGACTTTCAAAGTGACTAACTCCATAATGTACCTAAGTTTTTTTTTTTTTAATTTTTATTTATTTATTTGACAGAGAGAGATCACAATAGGCAGAGAGGCAAGCAGAGAGAGGAAGGGAAGCAGGCTCCCCGCCGAGCAGAGAGCCCGACGCAGGGCTCGATCCCAGGAACCTGGGATCATGACCCGAGCTGAAGGCAAAGGCTTTAACCCACTGAGCCACCCAGGCGCCCCAGTATTTTATGATAGAATCATACGGCTGTTACTTTAGGAAACAAACAGGGAAAATTTTGTTTACAAACAAAAATAAATATAGAAAGGCAAACACTATCTCATTTTGGAGGTTAAAACATTTACAAATAATCAAATACAACCCTTTATTTTGTAGTAATTAAAACACTCTAGGTCTCAGTTTCTGTAATTTATATCAGAAAGATTCTTGGTAGACCTAATTTTTAAAAAGGAATATAAAGTATCTAAAACTTAAGATTTAAAAGACAAAACTGGTATCTCTTAATATACAAATCTATCAAAAAATGACACACTTCTCAATTAGAGGTGGTACCAGAATACCAAAAAATATATAGCATTTTTGGCAGTTTTTCATGGGTGCTCATCAGAAAAACTATAATTAGTTCTGTTACTCTAAGTTCTCCTGCCGAGGGGGAAAAAAATCATTAACAGAAACAAAATGCCACTAAATCTGTGTGACTTAGCTAGAATCATCCAAACAAAATTTCTAATATATTAATTTATTAAGACAAGAAGCCACTCAATTCCTGAAAGCTTATACTCAGGTATACAAATATATTCCTCTTCTACAAGAGTAATTTTAAATGTATTGAGTCTCAATACATTTTAGCTTAATATTGTGTTGGTAACACTAAAACCTTTGTTGATTTTTTTTTTCCTCATCTATGATTCTTTTCTCAGTGCATACAAGGCCTTTCAGAAAGCTACATATTCCCATAATGTATTTCATTACTAAAAACTTTCCTTAACAGAGATAGAAATAATAAGGAACTAAGGTATTTCATAAAATATACTGAAAAAGTATTAGCTACAGTTGGAAAACTGTTTTCAGAGATATCAATTTACACTTAAATTGAAGCTGAATTAGTTACTTTACACCATCCCTACAATAAATGCTTACTAAAAGTTACTATATCCTAAACACTATCCTAGGCACAGGGATACAAAGGGTTAAAAATATAAAGACAACCAAAACAATCCTAGAAAAGACTAAAGTTGAAGGACTCACCTTCCTGATTTCCTGTTCCAATTACTGTAAAAGTTAACAACAATCAAGACAGTATGGTTATGGCATACAACAGATACACTGATCAATGGAAGAGAACTGAGACTCCAGCTAAAAACCTAGACCTATGGCCAAATGACTTTGGACAAGGTGCCTAGACTACTCAATGAGGAAAGAGAGTCTTTACAGCAAATGATGCTGGCATAACCAGGTTGCCACACACAAAAGAATGAAGTTGGACCCTTAACTCACACTACATACAAAAATCAATTCAAAATGGATCAAAGACCTAAATGTAAGAGCCAAAATTATAAAACTCATGAGCAAAAACAGGGGTAAATCTGTAGGACCTCAGATTTGGCAACAGATCCTTAGATATGACTCAAAAGCATGAGCAACAATGGACAAAATAAGTTAGACCTCATCAAAATTTAAAATGTGCATCAAAGAGCACTATCAAGAAAGTGAAAAAGACAATCCACAGAATGAGAGAAAATATTTGCCAATCATGTATTGGATAAAAGACATATCAAGAATATGCAAAGAACTCTTATAACCCAATAATAAAAAGACGGATAAGCCAGGGCACCTGGGTGGCTCAGATCCTTAAGTGCCTGCCTTCTGCTCACGTCATGATCTCCCCGTCCTAGGATCCAGCCCTGTGTCAGGGCTCCCGGCTCAACAGGGAAGCTGCTTCTCTCTCTCCCTCTGCCTCTTTCCCCTGCTCATGCCCGCGCTCACTCTCTTTCTCTGTCTCTCTGTCTCAAGTGAATAATTTTTTTTTTAAACTTAAAAAAAAAAAAGACAGATAACCCAATTTTAAAATGGAGAAAGGATCTGAATGGACACTTCTCCAAAGAAGATATATATGAGTGGTTAACAAGCACCTGAGAAGATGCTCACCACCGTTAGGAAAATGCAAACCAAAACCATAAGATAACACTTGACACCCATTATTAGTAGGGTTCTTATCAATGTCAGATAATTACGAGTGTGGGTAAGGATGTGAAGAAATCAGAACTCTTATACATTGCTGGTGGGAACATCAAATGGCACAGTCAGACTGGAAAACATTCGATGGAGAATTTCCAATCCGAGGTATATATCCAAGAAAAACAAAAACACGTGTCCACACAAACACGTGTACATGAATGTTTATGGCAGCATTATTTCATGATGGCCAAAAGGTGGAAACCAACCAGTGTCTATGGAATGATGAATGGATAAACAAAATGGAGTACATCCATTTCAGGGAATATTATTCAGCCACATAAAGGAATTAAGACTGATACATGGGACAACACAGAGGAAACTTGAAAACGTGATGCTTCGTGAAAGAAGTCAGTCACAAAAGACCACATGCTGTATCATTCAGTTCGTATGAAATGTTCAGAATAGGCAAATATACAGAGACAGAAAGCAGATTAATGGTTACTTAGGACTGGGAGGCATGTGGAGTTGAAGGTGGCCATAGCTAGTGGGTGTAGGGTTTCTTTTTGAGGTGATTCAGATGCTCTAAAATTCACTGTGGTAGTGGTTACATACACATTCACAGATTTGTTAAACTGTGGATGTATTCAAACCAATTGATCTGGACACTCCAAATGGGCGAATTATATGGTATATGAATTATATCTCAATAAAGCTACTTTATCTCTTCTGCTGCTGCTTCTTTTGTTCTTGCTGAGGTGGGGGTATGGGGCAATGATATCCGAATGTGAACCACAGACTTCTGATTTTTTTTTTTTTTCACAAAAAATAAAACAATAAAAGCAAGATCCCTAGTCCTACAGTTCTCTTTTGCTCCATGTAAACTCTAGTCCTGGTTAGAGCACTTTCTGATAACTTAGAGATGCAATGTTCTTGATAGTCCAGAATTCAAATATATATACTTTAAGGTTAGTACAACCTTTCAGCAAAGAAAGGTTAATACAAAGAAAATACAAAGGTTAAATACAAAGAAAAATACAAAGGTTTTCTCACATGGTTCATTTTTTTCTTTTAAGGGGTTTTATTAAAGCCTGGGGCAGGACCCATGAGCAGGAAGAGCTGCCTCACCTGTTCATTTCTTGAAGAAACTGTGAATAGCAATAAGTTTGGGCAACTTATGGTACAGATCTCCATATAACCAAATTAACTCATTTTAATCACCTATTATTCAAATTCTGGGGAAAAAAACAAAAAACAAAAAGCACTAGCAAAGTAGCAGGATCTGAAAGGAATGCAATCTATTTCTCCCCAGAACAAGGGGAAACAGGGACCTTATGACAGGTTCTACGTTAACTTGCACTCAAATACCAATTCCAGGAACAAAGCTCTTACCAAGTACATAGGACATAGTACCAGTGGGGCAAAAAGCAGTAGAAATCTTATTTAAGAAGCCCAAAAGAAAGGGCACTCCTTTGTCTTTTATTAGTTCACTAATTCTCAGAAAATAAGAGCATAGAGAGAATCCAGGGGAAAAGGTGCCAGTGAAATTATTAAAGTCATGTCAGTGATAATTCATTGAATTAATTCTTATTCATTCCATCAATAGATACTCAGGACCTACTATGGACACAACTACTAGAATAAGAATTGTAATGATGCGAAAGTACATAGAGCTCACATTATAAGCTCCTTTATAGCCTACCGGACATGAAAGCTGTGGTATTTTTCCATAAAATATTACACAAAATGATATTTTATGGTATTTTTCCAGAAAATGGGTCTGAAGCTATTTTCCCTTAATTGCACATTTTAGACTTTCTAGCTTTAAGCAATGGAAGAAAATTGAAAAGAAAAAAATTTAACTGTGTGAACATCTAAAACTTCAATATATATTAAAAAAAAAAACTAAGCCATATTAAAAGCTAAAATGGAGGAAAAAAATACACTGTCCTTAATTTATAAATGGCTTATTAAATCTGGCATGAAAAACACTAAGATACCAACAGGAAAATAAGCAAAGAATGCAAAAAGATAATTAACAAAATAAATTTAAATAGCAATAAAACATGAAAACAGTTCCAACTACCCTAGTAACCAGACACTCAAATTAAAAGATAACCTTTTCTGGCCTATTAAATTAGCAAAGACTTTTTGTAATACTCAAAGCTACAAGGACTATCATACGACAAGCACTACTGGTGGCCTATAGTACACTGTACATTTGTACAATCTTTCCAGAAGCAAATGTTTAACAACAGATATTAAAACTCTTAAAAGTGTTCAAATTCCTTCTGAAGTCTACATTCTGAAAATAATTTTAAAAAAGCACCCAGAAAAGCAGGCTGTGTACTAAGAGATTCATTCAGTGTTACCTAAAACGGTAAGAAACTGGCAGTAACTTACATAGTTTATGAGATAACCACCAAAGGGAACATGATGGAGCCATTTAAAAATGTTTTAGTATTTGTACTGATAATGGCAAATGTTCACAATACAATCAGATAACATAACATGCCCACCTCCGCCTAAAGAGACCTCCTCCCACCCCTGCAGAATTTACTGGGCAATTAATCATTCCTGTGATATCTCTTATTACTAATACACACAACTACTGAGAGCCTTCACCACGTCCTCTCACATTTATGCCACAGAGGTAGGACATAAAATAGAAAACCACAGACTCTAAGGTATGACAAATATGGATGAGCCGTGGCTCCAGGTATTCTGAACTAATATGTCTCTTAAAGCCTCATTTTCCTCCTCTGAAAAACGCACATCTACTTCACAAGCTTGTCGTACTCGTTATATAAAACAACCCGTTACACCACTTGAATGATGGCACACAAGCAGATGACAGATGTAAATTTATTACCATTTCTGTACCAGACTATGAATTATCAAATGTTCATACCTTATCTGTTCTCCTTAACTAGATTATAAGTTCCTTGAAGGCAAGGCATGTCTTACAATATGCTTATGTGTAATGAAAGTATTACCTGCCTGGGGGAACACGGTATACTCACAAGATGAGTGCCTTTCGAAATGACTCTAACAGAAGAGGCAGGAACGAGCAACTGACGCACAGGAACCAATCTAAGCAAAGACAAGAAGAACCGAGGAAGAACACAACACATCTAGGAACTGGGAAGATGGTCAATGCGAATGGAGACTTTAAATTCCAAGGGGCAAGGGGTTCCGGAGGCCTGTTTGGCCTGGACCTCCAGCTTAAACCTGAAATTCGGCTACTGATGAATAGCAAATTTGTGTGGGGATGCAGCAGATGGTCTCTTCACAAATGTGATTTAATTGAAATCTGTGGCCTCCCTAATTCTAGCTAAATCTGCAGGCGGGGAGATCTCCAATTCAAAAAGTTTCCCGGGCCTAATGAAGGTCCTAGAGGGCCCAGTCACTAAACCAAATCATGTCTTAATTCTACCCATCACTGCACCCCCATGGCCTGGCCCACCCCGGCCGGACGCCTGGTAGGTACTTGAGTTATGAGCTAGTCTCAAGGGAAGTGAAGATACGATACAAGACAGGAAGGTTAAGACGAGCTGAAGCCACACACTACCACTGACTACTAGTCACGACAGGAAGGTGGAGTTTTTAAATTTCATTCACAGACTCAGGCTAACAAGTCTCCCTTTTTAGTAATCATTCCTCAGTACACACATACTCCTTTTGGATTCCTGTTAAATAACACCTGGATATTCCAAGAGCCAAGCACCTTCTTCCACAAAGTAAAAAGTCAGCCCCGACGTCAAACTTCATGGCAAATGTTCCTGATGCTTCCTGAAGTATTTCCACAACTTACTTCTGACATCCTATTTCATCAGACACGTGAGTGTAATCAAACAATTCCTAAATTATTTTAGCTCAAGACATGATTTCCAAAATGAAGTGTGTGAGTGGGGGGGTGGGGAGGGGGGTGGAAAGGCAAGCAATAAGGGGCTGTCACCATTTTGCTTTGTCAAGGAAAAATTTAGAAAATACATAAAATCTATCGCCACCATCATCTCCAAAACATATAATTTAGCCCTGAAAAGTAAGTTTAATTTTATAGAAAAAAATCACTACCCTGTCATTTTATCAATTCACTGCAGGCTGATAACTTGAACACCTGTCTGGGAACCCCTCATTAAAGGACTTTATTTGGCATATGCTGCCAAAGAAACTTCCTTAAAAGTATTTTACTTTACAAGGCTTCATGAGACTTTCCTTCTGTAAGTCTATCAGGACAAGGACTGGTACTGTGAGTCAGGAAGCGTATTTCTACCCACCTCGTCTCCCTTCTTTGCATTTCTACCTCTTGCAACCAAAGCTCTCATCCTTCTCCTTGGGGTTCTCCTCATTTACTCGCTCTCCTGCAACCACTCCCAGAATTACACGCCTACGAAGCGTCTAAGCAAACGCACCAGAGTGTTAGAGTTCCCACTCTGGAGACTGCCTCAGGAGCCTCTGCCCATCATCCGCTCCAAACACACAAGGAGGAAGAGGCACAAACAGCATATTCCAACCACGCTACAGAACCACCTCACAGCCTTCAATGCACAGAACTGCGAAGTTCCAGAGCAGAGAATTCAAAGTTGCTTTATAAAATGCTTCCTACAAGACACCTGTATGTGGCAAGATAGATTCTTTCTTAAACTTTACAAATAATTAAACTGTTAGTGGTTGAGTACTTAACAAGAGTTAATGACAGCAAATACAGCAAAGTGATTAGTGACATAATCCTAAACCTAGGCTCAATAGTACTGTCAAGCTTATCGACTCAAAAGAAAATAAAGGGGTAGGCAATTACACAATGAACTTAGATGGACTACGGACTAAGTAGGAAAAAGAAATTTGATGGATCAAAAAGACTTTTATTTAAAGTGAAGTTTTTAGGGGCACCTGAGTGGTTCATTTGGTTAAGCAATCCAACTCTGATTTCAGCTCAGATCATGATCTCAGGGTTGTTAGATCGAGTCCCGCCTCAGGCTCTGTGCTGGGCATGGAGTTTCCTTGAGATTTTCGCTCCCTCCCCCCTGCCCCCCTCTTTTTCTCTCTTAAAAAAAATTAAAGTGAACTTTTTAAAGCTGCCTAAATTTGAGAAAAAAATACATATTGCTTTAAGCTAAGAAATGTAAAAAAAAAGCCTAAAATAAAGATAATTTCTAATCAAATCTTGAGTCTAGTTATTAAATACTACTTGAGACAATTTACTATGCAACCAGTTTAAGAAATGTTTTTATAACAGGTCATAACAAACCAAAAAGTACTCTCAGGATACAGTCTTTTGAGGTCCCAACACATTCACATACAAATCTACTAAACACATCCCGGGCATCTCAGGCAGCAGACATAGTACTAGTCACTTCAGGAATAAAAAGAAGGTCTAAGATGATAGCTACTACCCTCAAATAATTCACAGTCAAGAAGAAAGATATATGAGCAATTTTTAAAACACAACAGAAAGAAATCTAAGTAACCAATTGACATAAGACAGCTCAGCGGTGCCTGATGGCTCGGTTAAGCATCCCACTCTTGGTTTCTGCTCAGGTCATGATCTCAGGGTACCCCCCCGACCCACCCGTGTCAGGCTCTGCACTCAGCAGAGTCTTCTTGCCCCTCTCTTTCCCCCACTGCCCCACCCCTCACTAATGTGTGCTCATTCTCTCTCTAAAATAAATAAATAAAATCTTTAAAAAAAAAAGCGTTCAACCTCACAAGTAATCAATATACTGGCAAAGACAAAAATTCTCATTGTAATGGCAAGAAAAAACTTGCATGTTCCTGGTGAAAACTGACACAAATTTCCTGAGGAGCATTCGGCAATATAAATCAAAGATCTCTAAAATTATACAAACTTCAAACAATGGAAGCAACCCAAGTGTGCACGGACAGATGAATGTGGTATATACATACAAAGGAATATTACTGGGCCTAAAAAAGGAAATTCTGCCATGCCACAGCATGGATGAAGCTTGACGACATTCTGCTAAGTAAAATAAGCCAGTCACAAAAAAAAATACTGTATGATTCCACTTACACAAGGTGCCTAGAATAGGCAGGTAGCCTTGAAAGTAGCATGGGTGTCACCAAGGGCTGTAGGGAGGGGGGGTGGGGAGTTGTTACTTCCTAAGCAGACAGTTTCACTTCTCCAAGATCAAGAGTTCTAGGGACTTGATGCCTAGCAGTGTGAATGGATGTACTTAAAACACTAATAAACCGTTCACTTAAAAAATGGTTACTACGGGGCACCTGGGTGGCTCAGTTGGTTAAGCCTCTGCCTTCGGCTCAGGTCACTGTCTCAGGTCCTGGGCTCAAGCCCTGCATCAGGCTCTCTGCCCAGTAGGGAGCCTGCTTCCCCCTCTCTCTCTGCCTACCTCTCCGCCTACTTGTGATCTCTGTCAAATACATAAATAAAATCTTAAAAAAAAATGGTTACTATGGCTGAAAAAACACTGAATGAATACACTGATACATTCACAGGGACCAACATTTCACAAAGAGAACAAAAGAACCACTGCTGCCCAAAACAAACAACACAGGTGAATCTCACCAACAGTGCAGTGTATGAATGCGTAGTACGAGGAGGGGTCTGGGTAATGAGAAGGGGCAGGAAAGTGGCTGCATGGGGGCAAGAGAGGATTTCCAGGATGCCGCTCCTGGTCCGCTTCCTCACTCAGGCGATCTGCAGCAGGGCACATTCACTCCGGACCACTGGTCAGGCTATACATTGCATATACACACAAATATCTGTGTGACATTACACAACAAGAAATAGTATACGAAAATTTAAAACAAAACAACCTGAGGAAGTTACCACGTCCTGCCTAATTGGTCAACTCCTCTCTGTCATCTTTGTATTATCAAATTCTGCCAAGAGCCTGTACAGTTGCCGCCATTATAATAAATCGTGTGAAATTCTGTACTCAAAGAATAGCAGATTATAACTAAAAAAA
>RCUC01089344.1:0-16607 GCA_003697995.1 Taxidea taxus jeffersonii
AAAAAAAAAAAAAAAAATTAAATCTTTTGAAAAAGAAATAGGAAGACATTTTCTACTGCATTTCCTATGCATGGGTTTGCTTAACCTTACTCCTAAGAGAAGAGGAAGTCCCACGGTGAATTTTATTACTTGCTATTTAATTTTTTTTTGAAGAAACATTTCTTTCCCTGCAACATTTATGGTTATCAGTGGAGAACATTTGGTCCAACCTGTGTGTAAATCTCATGGACTCATGAACTGCATTCAGTTTTTTTGATTTTAGAAGAAATAAGGCTGAAGATTATATATTTGTACCTGATAATTAACACAGTCATTTCAAACTTTAAAGTCATTACCAAACGTCCATTAGAAGAATATCAATACTGGCATGTATTGGCACCTAGATTTTATTTATACCTAATCTTCATAAGCTGATTACAAGTCTGCCTAATTTTTTTAATGTGGGCTGTGAATATTGAGTACTAAAGAGCCAAGGGATTCTTCCAATTTTAGAAAATCATTTTGGAAATAGATCAGAGCATAATTTCAAGTATATCATTTCCTCAGGTGAAATGAGCCTTCCTGACATCCTTCCAACAGATTCTAGGAAATGTGGGGATTAGTGATTTTTTTTCTCTGATAAAAAGGTACTGTTATTATTTATAATTAACAGTTCACCAGAATTTTAATATTTCAGCAAGTAAAGTAGGTTAGCCATTATGTTTATTCATACCTTTGAATTTTCTAAAGTTATTAATGGAGGACTAACCTAGCTTTGTTTAGGAAGAAAAATATTCAAGGTAAATCAACTTTGAGTATTTTATTTTGAGAAACACAAGTAAGTGTAATTCAGTTCTTTCCAATTCTGAATAAAACCCTCTTTGTGAAATGGAATGTAGTTTTGAACTCTAACATTTCTGTTTCCTCTTTGACTCACTCAACAGAAATGTTTGTTTATGCAACTAAGTCTCTATGAATAGTACAATAGAATATATAGAGAAGCACATCTGTATTTTTTTTCTCTAGACTTAGTGTCTTGTTTTTCAACAGCAGTGTCCAAGTTTCACTGAAAAGTGTAAACCTTAAGTATGATTATCTGACTAGCTGAAAATAAGCTCACAACTTGTGTTCAGATTGAATTTCTTCAATGAGGATAATGTGGAATGGACCATCAGCCCTGGAGCTCTTTCTATGAAGCGAGTAGAGTGGCGGAGGAGGATGATGTTTATACACAGTGCTTATACAGGAATCTGGGAAAACACTGTCCTCAAGAAGAGGAATGTTCTTTTGGAAAGTTAATCCCTAACTTTAAGTAATTGTGTAAATGATTCACTGATATTCAACATGAAGCTTGATACGCTGCAAGTTGCTACAATGCCTTCTGGTCATCATCAGAAAATATTGACCTGTATTCAGTACAGAGATATTTGTACTTAATGAATTCTTCTTTTTTCTTTTTTTAAGATTCTACTTATTTATTGGAGAGGAAGAAAGAAGGAGCGAGAGAGCCTAAGTAGGGGGCAAGGGCAGAGGGGGAGGGAGAGGGAGAAACAGGCTCCCTACTGAGCAGGGCTCCATCCCAGGACCCTGGGATCATGAACAGAGCCTAAGGCAAACGCTACTGACTGAGCCATCCAGGCACCCCCCTATTTAACGAATTTTAATGACAAACTTAAGTACTAAAATTCTGTCTGGTTTGAGGGGTTATCTATGTGCTTTTCAAGCTAAATGAGGTAGTGATAGGGCTGACATATTGTTATAAAAAATTAAGGAATCTGAGATGTTTGCTTTGAATAAACAACCATTGCCCACCTCCATGTGGAAATAATCTTTAGGGATTATTACCTGAGATCCGGAAGGAGACCTGGTCCTGACTATGTGTCATATGATACAATCTCATGTCCACACTTCTCAGGAACCTGGAAAGCTTTTTGTTTGGAATCCAAACCTTCACAACAGCCTGGTTGTCTGAATATTGTACTGCATTTTCTAGTTTTTTAAAGTTAAAAATCAGTGTTATTTTCAGAGTAACATTGACCAAATCAGCACAATCCAGAAAGAGCTCAGTAGGCTGATGCAGTGTATATATTTAGAAAACTTGAGGGAAATAGGAATATTTAGTTTGGAAAAGAGAGTAGTTCAAGAGAAAGTGATGGCTTCAGATAACCGCTCTCCACTTTATGGAAAAGAGATCATTGGAGAGCAGAACCAGGACCAACACGTCTTAGTCAGAAGACAGGTTCCAGGGATGTCTGGGGGTGTCTCAGTTGGTTAAGCGTCTGCTTTAGGCTCAGGTCATGATCCCAGAGTCCTGGGATTGAGTCTTGCATTGGGCTCCCTGCTCAGCAGGGAGTCTGCTTCTTGCTCTCTGCCTGCTGCTTGCTCTCTCTCTCTGACAAATAAATAAATAAAATCTTTAAAAAAATGGAAAAAAAAATAAGAACAAGAAGACAGATTCCAGTAAGGAAAAGTTGAAGTATTAGTGTTCTCAAGTGTGGACAGGATGGTCTCGTGAGGCAGGGAATTCCTTTCATTACAAGTACCCTTTCTTTGAAGGTTCTTTCTATTTATATATGAGCCATACTTTTTTGGTTTTTTTTTTTTGTACATCTTGTAATTTTTGTTATTGTTGTTGAGAACTAGACATTTTAAATAATAACCCCAGAGTTTTTTGTGGTTGTTGTTTGCTTGTTCCTTAATAGCTTTCCTGAACTAATTCTGTGAACCCTGTATTCTTTGTCATGTGTGGCCACTGAAGTCTGCTCAGTTAACTTAGGGGTCAGTTGCTACCTGGAACCAGTAAGCCTCCCTCTGAAGTCTCTGGCAAGGGTGCGCAGAGCTTCAAATTTAGCTAGAGGTAGGATCTTAGTGCCTTCGGGTGTTTCCTCAGCATGGACATAGCCCTGGGCCAGCAGCACCACTCGACTCAGGTGTGTAACTTTGCAGATCCCCACAAGGATCCCAGAACTTTGTGAAGGCTCTGGGGACTTCTCATTCCCCCAGATTTTCTTTTTAAGCTTTTTGACTAGCTTCTTGTGTGCAATTATTATGCGCTGCCTCAGGCAACCTCAGTGTTCCTCTGGTTGCTTTTGACTAACACCCTCCGGGAAAAGGCTGTTGGGCTGGTGGAGCTCCAACTCAGGTTCAAAGAAAAACAGCTTGCAAGGGAGATCTTCTAGGGAACCTTGAGATAGGACAAATAATGACAATTCTCTGAGAGTGGGGCTTTGAAGGAGCTCTCCAGTGCCTCTGGCTGGCCACTGGTTTTCACCATAATTATGGGCTGTTGATTTTCAAGGCTACTGCAGAACTGGGTAGAGGGGATAGGAGAGAGCTAATTAAAATGTGACAGAGCTTGCCGATCTGACTGAGATTTAGGTACTTTTCTTGAATAATGCTCCTCAGATTGGTACAAACTTCAGTTAATTTTCAGAGTTCTAAAAAAGTTGATTTTTCTAGTTCTTTCATTCTTATATGGAAGAGAGACTATTGAGGGTCCTTTCTCTGCCAGTTTTGCTGATGTTGTTCTGGAAGTGCTTTTTAACCATATTTTTAAAGGTTAAAAAGTTGAGCTCATTAATTTCCAAAGTCCCCTCCCACCCTAGCACATTCAGTGTTAACTAGTATATCACATCCCCTAAACCATCTCAGATGATATAATTTACTATCCCTTTTTTATAAACGTGGTTGTTTAAAATATAATTAGAACAGACTCTCCCCAAAGCCAAAATATGAAACACAATAGACTGTAGTTATCAGTCTCTGCTTGATTTTACTCACAGATTGGAAAAAGAAACATTACCTTTCCTATAGCTTTTTAAAGTTAGAATGAATTATTCAAAAGGGGTAGAAGATCTTATGCTAATAAGAAGACCTATATATCATGATAATGCTGCCTCATTCATAACATTGTGCCCCAAAAGAAAAAGAAGAAGAACTATCTAGGTAAAATTTAAGTAGCAGTGGCTACTGAAAAGGTAAAAATCAAACGACAATTGACTTAAAGCATTTCACAGGATTGAAACATCACCATATGTGTTTCTTGGATGGTTTACATTTTATTTTCAAGTTCATTTTAATTATTATGAGATTATCGATGTGTCTATTCTGTTTATTTACTTATTTAACATCCATTTGTGTTCTCAGTACTGAGAATATAGGTAAGGAATTAACTAAACATAAGCCACAGCCATTTTGTATCAATTTCTTTTTTCTAAAGATGGATCTGGTGATCTGGTACAGGCAGTGAGGTTAAATAATGTATCCATATAAATTAATTTTCCAAATGTTTGAAGCTAAACCTTTTCAATTTAACTCTCTTTAATGTGACCCTCTCTGCTTCATGAGAAGGTAGTGATCTAATGTCTGAGTGGCAAAAAATCATTTTAGATCATGACTTCACTATCCTGAAAAACAGCATTAGCCTCTGTGGCTCTTGGGAACGAGGGCTGTTCCATGAATACTCAGTGGCCAACACATCAGATCAAAACTGACAAGCCCTGGACTCTTACGATGGACTGATCCCACTCTAAGAATTAAGTGTATTTATTCATTTAATTTTCCCACTATCCCAAGTAGGTAGGCACTATTACTATCTTTTTCAGATGGGAAAACTGAAGCAGAGAGAGTAAGTAACTTGCCCAAAGTCACATAGCTTATAAGTAGGAGAGCAGGGATTTGAAATTCAGAATTCTGGCTCTGTGGTTCATGATCTTAACTTTTAGTCTATCCTGTGTCATGCAAGGATGCTTGTTAGAATTACACATAAACATAAGAGTGAGTTGGCTCTGAGAGCTTAGCTGAAGGAAACTCTTTGAAAAGGATCTGAATTTTCTTTATGACACATAGAATAAGTCTGTACATGTATGTGTATACATGCCTGTACATACATATTTGTGTGCATAGTAAAAAGGTAAAATGGCCAGAGAAGTGATTTTATTAAACCAGTGTTAATTAGTATTAAATTTTAAATATTTTAATTTTTCTTTTGGTAAAATTGATGATGTTTTGCTTATCTTTTGCTGTTAATTTGCATAACATGACTGGCCAGGAAACACTCTAGAAATATGTCTTTGGCTAGTCTTACACGATTTTTTGTTTCTTGAGAATAATGACTTACTGGAGTAAAGTTACTGATCAATGTCTTTGGAAATCTAAGAATTGTGTATTATTCATTCTTCTCCAGTATAATGCACAAATTAACAACTGATTCAGTAGTCTTGCTTCCCTTGATTTAGTTGAGCTCTTTGTGGAATCCGGAGAAGAAAACACGGAGGCAATTTTTTAAGTAATTATTAATTTCTTTTTATTCAAGTAGTTGCCTCAGTCGGGTAAGCAGGCTGAGACACTGTTACCACAAACTCAGAAGAAAAGTTTTGAAAAGTCAAGTTCTTCTTGTTGGGAGATAATTTTCCATGGGTCTCTTGCATTTCTGCGTGTCTTTTGAGTAGAAGCACTGGATGTGTTTGTTTTGGACTATCTTTTCAAGGGTGGTTTTAAAATTCTATTAATTAATTAATTAATATGAGAGAGAGAGAATGAGCAGGGGGAGGAGCAAAGGGAGAGGGACAAGTAGACTCCATGCTGAGCCTGGAGCCAGACACAGAACTTGATCCATGGCCCTGAGATCATGACCTGAGCCAAAATCAAGAATCAGACACTTAACTGACTGAGCCACTCAGGCGCCCCTCTTTTCAAAGGTTTTTGCACAGAAAACAGCCTTGAAGGTAGAGATAGTGTCTCCCTCCAGAGTAAAGGGTGGGTTTATTTACTGTGTAGTATAAGAAAGATAATGTCTTTCTTCAAAGCAAAGGACAAGTATGTTTACTGCCCACTATGAAAGATTAGGGTTCCCAAAACTTGAGGTTTCTCCTCCGTCATGCAACCTGCTGTGTATGCAGGCATCATGTGGCTGTCTCTGTGTTGCCCTTGGATCTCCAGGAACTGCCACATATTCTGGCTGTTGCTACTGTTATGAGTAATAAAGTCTCTGGTCTCTGTCTTCTGCCAGAAGTCCATGAAACTGCAACAAGTGAAATTGTTTGTTTCCAAATAGAGTAAAATCTCAGAATCCTCAAACTTCTTGAAATTTAACATTCTAAAATTCTTTCCCAGATTTTCATCTTCATTTAGAATGAACTTCACTTTAGAAGAATGAATTATCATTTCTTTGTTGTGGATTCAATGGCGACATGGCATGTTCCCCAGGCTTTGTTCACTGGAGAAGTGTCTTATGGCAATTGTTAGTCACATTCTCCGTCCTTCCTTTTGCCCCACCCGTCCCATGATCCTTGGTTATAGTTCTTCTTTTTTTACCCCCCTCTTCTCTTCTTTCGGAATTCTCTTCTGTCGATCACAGGTACTCCTTAGTCTTTTATACATAAAACGAAATACAAGCAAACGAAGTCAGGTGTCTTTAGTGTGAAGGGGAGCTAAAGATTCTTTCAAACCCTTATCTGGTGGAACTAGAACTTGATGTCATACGAGAACCACTCCCCCCTCCCTGTGTACTTCTGCAGGCACTGGGCAGAAGTGGGTGCATGTGGAGTTGGGGAAAGGGAAGAGATGGACTTCTGCCCACCAGCATATTTCAGCAGTAGACTAGGCAAACATTCCAAATGAGCTATCATCTAACAATGAACACAAATAATAGTAAGGAAACATTATTTTTGAAAATTTGGATTACTCTTTATCAGGGGTCAGCAATCTATGGCCTGTGCCCTGAATCTGGCCTACTGCTTTTTTTTTTTGTTCATGAGGTTTCACTGGAACGCAGCCATGTGCATTCATTTACATACTGTCTATGGTGGCTTTCTGGTTACAGTGGCAGAGGTGAGCAGTTGCCATAGAGACCATATAGCCAGCAAAAACTAAAAGATCGACTCTCTGGCCCTTTACAAAAAAAGGAGTTTACCAACCCCTGCTCTAGTCGTGTTTTATGCCAGTGGTTTTCAATTTCCGGTTGTGAGGAAGACAGAAGAAGGACTGAGCTCGACAGAACCCCCTGGGCAGGCTCACCTCCATCTGCCCTCTGGTTTCTCAGAGACGTTCCCTGTTGAGAGTCACTGTGTTAAACTTTTATGATTCAAGTTGTTTGGTTCCATTAACTGTTGTAGATTGTTTTCATTGTTTTGACCCTCTGTAACACTCCCAAAGTAATACAATGTTATCTCTTTTACAGGGTTGTGGGAAGAAAATGTATTCCTTTTTGAGAGGAACCAAACAACTACAGGTGCTAAGGTTTCTGGGTGTCTCCATTGGCGTGACACAAATCTTGGCCATGATTCTCACCATTACTCTGCTCTGGGCTCTTTATTATGATAGAAGGGAGCCTGGGACAGACCAGATGATGTCCCTGAAGAATGACACGACTCAGCACCTGTCATGTCACTCAGTAGAACTGTTGAAACCCAGCCTGTCGAGGATCTTTGAACACACATCGATGGCAAACAGCTTTACTACACACTTTGAGATGGAGGAATTGTAGAGAATGTCCAAGAAGGAAACCACAAATGCATTTTATTGGACTTGTGAATTTTTGAGCACACACTTACCTGTTTCAGAAATGTGTAGAAATAAAAATGTGGCCATAAAGGAATGACTAAGCATAGAATTTTCTACCCTTTAAAATAAAAGGGAAAATTCCATTTTATGAGTCACCCCCTGGACAATGGTTGATGCCCTTTATAATGCTGAGGACAGATCTAATACCCACTTTATAGCCTGTATAAGATTTTTACTCAACACAATTATGCTTTGAAGCTTAGGCTTTGGCATAGTTTGACCAACATTTCTAAAGCCACGTAAACAAGTTAAGCTATGGTGAATTTGGGGCTACAGTAAAGTTTTATTTAATTCCATAAACTTGCTAGTATATCAAGTAGCAATGAACTTCTAACATGGGAAATTAGGCAGTATTAATGAACTATATTATTTGGTGACATATTCTTTTGAGAGTGGGTAGATTATACATAATTAAACTCTGAAGATTGGTGACTACCTAAATGTGATTTTTTCCTGGCTACTTAAAATATTCTTATTACTTACAAGAGCAAATTAACACATTGTCTTAAACTGATCAGGGATCTATGTGTATATAAGAGTCTGTGTTAAGTCTGTAAAATTCCATAGATTTCAGTTCTTATAATGTTAAGAATAACAAGTGTGAGTGAAAAGGATAAATTTGTCCTGTATAGCACCATTATTTTTAACCTTTCCTGTTAATAGAACTTTAAAATTCCATCTTGGGTTTATATTACATACATAACTGCTAACTTAAATACTTAACCACTAATTTTGAAAAATTGCCCATGTGATGCATAGGAATCATTGTAATTCAGAATGTAGTCTGGTCTCTAGGAAGTATTAACAAGAAAGCTTACACATAATGTAGTTCATTCAGCACAGTCTTGGATGTTACCTTTCTCCCAAACTAAGGCTCTTTCTGACACTCAACACTTTTTAAAAAATGAGTTTACCTTTGTCTTCCCTGAATAAGAGGCAATAGTCTGCAAATCTGAATATAATTCTGCAGAGAATAGTGTTCCTTTTCTCCAGAAAAAATGCCATTAGAATCATTAAAATAAGTGACAACTTAACTAGAGATATACTTTGCTTTATTTCACTGATTAAAATACTGTGGTGAATTACACAGATTATTAAATTTTTTACGAGAGTAAAATATATTTATTTGAAATGGGGAGAGTGCATTTTACTGTATTTTGTGTATTACGTTCATTTCTCAGAAAAAGGAAAGAAAATTAAAATGTGTCAATAAATATTTTCTAGAGAGTATTAATTTGTCTCTAATTTTTATACATTATAAGCATGTTTACCACTCAACAGGATTAGCAAGGGGAGAGAGATATAAGAAATCCCTGAGTAAAGTAACAATAATGATTTCCAGACTCTGGAACTAGTCTGTAAGAAGATGTATCCTTCAGTGAGGAAGGATGAAAAGATACCCATTTACTTTTAGGTTTGTTTTTGAGCTAAATGATAAATAATGCGGCTCTTTTCTATAATATAAAAATATGCACATTCATGCTAATTTATCTTCTCGATATTTTTACATCCCAGTCTCTTAAAGTAATTTTTAGAAGAAAATGAGCCTAAGAAAAGCAATATTTGAAACCAACTGCCAGATTTCATCTCCTCCATAGGTTGAATTGAAAATTGAGTAAATCCTTTGCTCATTCAGAACCCAAAGCATCCCTTTTTATAATTTCTTCAACATCTCCCTCCCCATAACTTCACCTAAAATTGAGACAGCTATGAATAGTATTTGAATTATTTGGATAATGGTCAAATTATCCAAATAGCTGCCTTTTTTAAAAAAGATTTTATTTATTTATTTGACAGAGAGTGAGCCAGCACAAGCAGGGGGAGCGGCAGAGAGAGAGGGGGAAGCAGGCTCCCCACGGAGCAGGGAACCCCATATGGGGGTCAATCCCAGAACCCCGAGATCATAACCTGAGAAGACAGACGAACATTTAACCTACTGAGCCACCCCGGCGCCCCGAATGCCTGCTTATTTTGTTGATGTGTCTCAGGCACAGAAAGAACAGGCATATATTGTGTTGACTTCAGTTAAAAAAAAAAATCCTCAAATTATAAATAAAAGTCAATTTCTCCATTTTTAGACTTCTGATATTTTGATTTATCACCTGATTTAGTACTCTAGAAGAGCCAGCATAAATTTAGGCAATGATCTTATATAGACTGCGCTGGCTTATGGAGAAGGAAGGAACGCTGTTTCCGGGGGTGGTCGATGCAGACCTCTTAGGGGGAGGGGGAGGGGCGTGTGTGCAGCTGGAGTAAAGACTGCCAGACACCTTAGAAAGTCTATTAACTATGGGAGCACTGGAGGAGCTCACTGTTTGGGTATGCTGCAAACAAAATTGCTAAGTATTTTGGGGGGAGTGTTTTCAAAAGCGTTCTTTTCTAAAATCGCCACGTTTTTAAAGTAAAACTTTAAGACCATTTTCAGGCTAGTTAATAGTCCATTCCGAGTCTCCTGGAGATTCAGAATTGTTAATAGGAGACAGTGTCTGTTCTCAAGCACCGTAGGATCTGGTGGCGAGGCGCTCCTGCTGGTCACAGATAGAATTCATAGGAGACGACACAGTGAGTGGGGTCATGGTGAGGAATAGGAGACTGAGAAGAGGGGAAGTAAGGCAGCTACACCAAGAAGCTGGCTTTCCAGCTGAGTCAGGAGGGAAGAGTCATGTTTCTCTAACTCATGGAGAACATTCCATGACTCTGAAGTTAAAAAGTATATATTATCTGGGGGGTGGAGCTTGTCCTTTCATGTGGTTAGACAGAGCACAGGATGCTTGAAGAGCTACCATGGAAAAGGAAATGGGTGAAATTTAGTTTTTTGAACTTTACTTCATAAGCTAAGCAGGGGGTCATTGATGTATTTTTCAGAAGAAGCGATTTGCCTTTCAGGGATTTAACCAGATTAGCTGGAGGCAGTGAGACAGGTGCAAGTATTATGCAACCCCATGGGGCGGCCATTCTTTATCTTGTTTAGGCACCGGCCACTCCGGGTTCTAGAACACTCCAGACTCTGGCAGAGGGCTGGCTAGATTGCTGCTGCTGTGGTCCTGGAGAGAGAGGGATCCTCACCAGGGCAATGGAAGTTAAAAAAAAAAAAAAAAATGCAGTGCATGCAACAGATTACACCAGGGTGACTCCATAAAAATTGGCATCAGATTGAGTACAGAATGAGGAGTAAAAGACCTAAAATTTCTGGATTTTGTAGCTAGTACATTGGCAGTGGCATTAACCTAGATAGAAGACTGGAGGAGGAGTGGGTGTGTGGGAGGGTAATTAATTTGTTTGGGACATACTGAGTTGGACATGCCTGCAGGACCTGCAGATGGAGATGTCTACAGGCAGCTGTAAATTCCAGTCTGGAGCCCAGAGAGTTCACTGTCGAGCCTGAGAATTTGTATGCATTTCTTTCTGATCTCAGAAAGCCTGACAGAAAATGGGCAGAGAACCAAATCTAATACGAGAAGAATCTTAAGCAGGATGCTGCAAGAGCTTCCTTTTGTCTGAACTCCCACTCCTGCGCATGAGTCAAGCGAGGTAAAGAAAAAAAGAAATGAACATACCACGGAATCTTCTGTGGCAAAAGGAGCTGCCCCTTAAAAAAAAAAATCACTGCCAAGTGCTATGTTGCTTATCCAACCCCACTTCCAATGGTCGTCCTGTGATTTACAAGTGGAGTCATCTTTCCTGTTAACTGAGTTCTTTTTCCTCTCCTTCAAGCATCTCTTAGAAGCATGTACGGGAGAGTCAGTCATGACCATCTTGAAAACTCATTTATTTTCTCTTAGAAAACGTTATTGCAATCATTCTTCATCTTACGCATTCACGGTGCCTACCAAGGGCCAGGCCCCAGGGTGCTAGGTATATTATACAGATTTTTCTCAGCTCTCTACAACTTTTTTGCAGTCTACAGGCATCATGATCCTCTTTTTACCAATGAAGAAGAGGGACTCATAGAAATGGAGGAAATGGTTTTTGCTAGTGAGTGGGATGCTCTAACCTTCCCCCCTCACCACTTTGGGACATGGCATCTCCATCAGCTTGCAGTGAAACTCAGCCATTGCCTTCCATAGAAAGCTGAATCCTCCTCCAGGTCAATCAGCATCTCCAGGGTCTCTAAATTCTGGTACTTCCTTCTGCAAAATGAGTATTTTTTTTTTCTAATTTCATTCTTCCCACTATTTCCCAGAACAAGTCCAACCTATCTAAAAACTTTGATTGAAGCCGTACATTTCTCTTTTCTCCCACCTCTTGTATCCTCCCATTGATCTATCTTACATGCATACGCAGACAAATTCATTTCTTTTTTTTTTTAAAGATTTTATTTACTTACTTACTTTAGAGAGAGAGAGCAGGGAGAGGGACCGAGGGAGCAGGAGGGAGAGAATCTCAAACAGACTCCACACTGAGTGGGAAGCCCAATGTGGGTCTCGATCTCATGACCCTGAGATCATGACCTGAGCCAAAATCAAGAGGCAGATGCTTAACCAACTGAACCAAACAGGCGCCCCCAAATTAATTTCTTTAATCAACTTTATTTAGGTGAAATACATATATCTTACATGTTTTAAGTACTAGTTGTACAAATATATACACCCCTATAACTACAATCACAACTGAAGTATAGAACATCTCATTATTTCAAAACAGTTGCACCACATGCCTTTGCTGTAAAACTCAACAATCCCCATTCCTAGCCCCAGGCAACACTGATTCACTATGTCACTCATTTCTTATAAAATACAATTCCTATCATATCACTTCCTTATTCAAACACTTCCAGGAGTTTTTTGTTTGAATTAAGACAGAGCTTTCTAGCTCATTCATGTATGTGTCATTTATGTGGCCCTTTGGGCTAAATGAAGGTCAGAAATGACTGACTATCCTAGGTCTTACCCAACTAAATGTGCATTACATGGAAGCAATAACTCAGCACCCGGTGTGGCTGCAATACAGGGTCTGAAACAAAATAGAAGTGAGTTTATGAGTCATAAAACATACATGTGTGAGTAACCCAAGGAGTCAAGGCCTTCTCTCCTGCTGCTCGGCTGTGCTAAGGCATTTCCCTGGCTCACGTGGTCCCACATGGCACACTCTACTTACACATACAGGCTGAAGAAAGGGGAAAGTGGAATGGGAGGAAACATGCTTCTTTCCTTTATGGGCACATGCAGAAACACACATTGTGCCCATTCACATCTCACAGCTCTAAAGCAGGAGAGGAGATAGTCTTTGTTCCAGAAATCCACGTAGCCAATTGAACTAGGAAGTTCTATGACATAGAAGGAGGGGAAATTGGTACAGGTGTCAGTTATCAAACTCTACCACATTCCTCAGTGCTTGTAGGATAAAATCTTCCACTTGAACTAATTTTTCCAGAACTATCCCTTTGTACTTTCCCACAGGCTCATATATACCAGCTACATGGGCCAACCATGGTCTACTCATTACCTCTGACATTGTGGGATGTATCTTGGGCCTCCTTGCTTTAGCTTGCTTCACAGTATTCCTCCAACATACCTTCATGTCCACTTCCACAGGCTCACCCTGCACTCAGCCTTTTTTATTTGATTTTTTAAAAGATTTATTTATTTGTTTCAGAGGGAGAGAGAGGGAGAGCTCAAGCAGGGGTGGGGGAGGGCAGAGGGAGAGGGAAAGAGAAAATCATTAAGCAGACTTCCCATTCAGTGCAGAGCCTGATGTGGGGCTCCATCCCAGGACTGTAGGACCCTGAGATCATGACCTGAGCTGACATCAAGGGTCAGACACTTAAATGACTAATCCACCCAGGCACACCTACCCTCAGCCTTTAAATCCCAGCTCAGCAGCCACTGCCTATGTGCAGCTTCCCCTGACCATCCAGGCCTCAGTAAACTGTCCTCCTCTGAGCTCAGCACTTATTAGTTGCCATGATATCTAAGTAGCTCCTTGTGTTTTCTATTTTATAACACTATTTTTCATTTATATTATTATTTTCTCTTTGCATGTTGTTCTTTCTTAGGAACAAGCATGCTACATTGTATCCCACTCAACACTTTTCTTAGGGCTGGGTAGTGTTTCTTGTGTATCAGTGCATATCTATTCACTGTATGTATGAATTAATACATGCATGAATTATGAGTTAGTTAAGTGAATCAAAAGCTATTGTCCAAAACAATTCCAATAAGGAGAAACTACTCTAAAGGAGGCCATCTCTTCTTGACTGGGATAGAAGACACTGGGTTATCATGGGCTAAGTACTCATTTAGCTGTAAGTGGTTATAGATTGGATCTGCAGAATGTAGTTAGAGCTCAGTCATGTCTTATAAATGTCTGAGTGAACTATCAAGTTGCACTTGTGGTGTAACAATATAATAGTCTTAGATTTATAAAATGCTTTTATGCCTAACACCAAACCCTATAATCTACATTTGTTAAACTGGAAGGTACAGAGTAAAAGCTGAGTTCACATCACTGGAAAAAAAAACCTCTGGAGAGTTAAGGATTATAGCAGATTACTACTAATCTTGTAATTTTCATGTAGTTCTAGAAAGTAACTTAAAAAATATGTGGCATTCGAAATTTCTGCACTGAGTGTATCGATATAGCATTTCATTTACCCTTCTCATAGTACCAGTGAGGTAAGTTTTATAAGAAAGAAAAAGGTACCTATGGCTCAGAAATCTTAAGGAACATACCCAAAATTACACAGCAAGGAAGTGCAATTTTAACGAGGTTTGTCTAAATTCAAAGTCCATGCTCTTAACTACTTTATAAGAGAACTACTACTATATTAACAGATCTCCCAAATTATTCTCAATTATTTCGTCATGACATGTTATTTCAATACGCTGCTGAATTTTGTTAATTTGTATTTCTTTAGAATTTTTTATATATATTTGCAAGTTATATTCATTTATTTTCTGTGTGAACTCATTTATTTTTGATAGATATTATATCATGGACAAGCTAGAGTCCTACAAATATATTTATTTTCAATTTCTTTTTAGTCTGAGAATTTAGAAGGTATACATCTGTCTTTAATTCTATGAGATAAATTTTTTTTAAAATATGTTTATTATCAACCTTAAGAATGTAAAAATAGGACTTCCACTACCAGCTAAGATGGAATAATGGAGATTAAATGTATCCTTCTGCTTGAAATATATAATAACAACAGTTTTGAAACAATGTTTTTTTAAGACACTGAAGATTAGGCAATAAAGAGAGTGATCTTTGAGAAGCTGGATGCCTGGGCAGCTTAGTGGGCTAAGCCTCTGCCTTTGGCTCGGGTCATGATCTCAGGGTCCTGGGATCGAGCCCCGCATCAGGCTCTCTGCTCAGCAGGTAGCCTGTTTCCTCCTCGATTTCTGCCTGCTTCTCTGCCTACTTGTGATCTCTGTCAAATAAATAAATAAATAAATAAAAGATTTAAGAAGCTGGTAAAGGAATGAAGTGTGAGTGCTGTGGTTTCCCCAACTTATTTCCTTGAGAGAGCTTCCAGAATATGGTAGAAGGAGAGAGAACCTAAGCAGAACCTGAATTCCATATTTAGAAGAGATGAAGCTCAGAGTATAGGGAGACCAAGGCAGGTGAGCTTGAGAGTAATGGAGAAGAGAAAAACATGGATAAAGAGCTCAACAGATATGTAAAATATCCCCTTTGAATATTTAGAAGAGTACTGAGCAACGCATTCAAAAGGATTATAATACATTATATGTTAATAAAAAAATAAAATAAATAAAGCCCACTTGCTATATGTGGTTGTTAAAATAAAGCTTTCTCACTGACCACTCCCCCCTGCCAAAAAATGATTAGAGCAAATGGTACTCATGTCCACAGCAAACTGGAAATAGTGCTATTCTTACCAGCCAGATGAGAAAACCCATAACTCATAGGGGTGGAGTACAGAAAGTCCGGGTGGCTGAGCCTGGGTGGCACAGTGGGTTAAGCCTCTACCTTCGGCTCAGGTCATGATCTCAGGGTCCTGGGATTAAGCGTTGCATTGGGCTCTCTGTTCAACAGGAAGCCTGCTTCCCCCTCTCCCTCTGCCTGCCTCTCTGCCTACTTGTGATCTCTCTCTTTCTCTATCAAATAAATAAATAAATAAATAAATCTTAAAAGAAAAGAAAAGAAAGAAAGTCTCACATCAGTAGTGAGGGATCATTAGCCCTAGAATAAACATGGCTCTACTGGCACCCAAACAATTCACAGAAGTAAAACCTTAGATTATCATACTCTTTCCATGTAATATAATTTTGTCCAGAATGAAGCTCAAGAATATTTCATGAAATACAGGGGTGTCTGGGTGGCTCAGTAAGCCTCTGCCTTCGGCTCAGGTCATGATCTCAGGGTCCTGAGATCAAGCCTCACATCGTGCTCTCTGTTCAGCCAAGGGCCTTCCCTCCCTGCCTGTCTCTCTGCCTACTTGTGATCTTTCTCTCTGTCAGATAAATAAATAAAATCTTTAAAAAATATATTTCATGAAATACAAAAATAACTAGTCCCCAGCAAAGGAAAATTCACTGTCTGACATCCAGTTGAAGACTACCAGTCATGCTAAAAAACAAGACATTATGACCGATAATGAGAAGAAACATCACTTGGAATAACTCCAGAACTGACAGACACATTAGCAGATGAAGATATTAAGAGTAATTATAGTTATATTCCATGTGTTAAAAAAATTAAGTGGAGATAGGAAAGATATTTTTAAAATAATCAAATCAAACCTTTAGAGATAAAAACTACAAAGCATGACATGAAAAATATGCTGCCTATAATTAAAAGCAAATAAGCCATTATAGAAGAAAAGATTAAAGAATTTCAAGACATAACAATATAAAGTATATGAAAGAAACCTGAGACAGAAAAATAAATTAGAACCAGTGAAAAAGGCATCACTGAGCTGGGACAACATCAAGTGGTCTAATACACATGTAATCAGAGCCCTCAAGCGAGAGGAGCAAAAGATGGATTTGAAGAAATAATGTTAGAAAATTGTCCAAGCTTGATTGTGAAAGCTCCAGGAATATAAAAGGACCTCAACCACAAACACATGAATAAAACTACACCAAGGCTCAGTATAGGGG
>RCUC01089346.1:0-29034 GCA_003697995.1 Taxidea taxus jeffersonii
TGTGTGTGTGTGTGTGTGTGTGTGTGAGTTCAATTTGTTTTCTCTTTGTGGCTCCTGATCGTTAAAATTTGGCAACTACAGGGACACCTGGGTGGCTCAGTTGGTTGAGCGGCTGCCTCCGGCTCAGGTCATGATCCCAGGGTCCTGGGATCGAGTCCCACATCGGGCTCCTTGCTCAGCAGGGAGCCTGCTTCTCCCTCTGCCTCTGCCTGTGTTTGCTTGCTCTCTCTCCCTCTCTCTCTGTCAAATAAATAAATAAAATCTTTAAAAAAAAATTTGGCAACTACAGGTCTAGATATTTAAGTATGCTCTTTTGTCATGAACGATGCCTTGAAGGAAAAATTCAGGAGGTACTAACATTGAATTTAACTCCAGAATAATGATAGCTCAGCATCCCTTCCCCCTTCCTGAAGCTTCCTCCCGTCCACCTTCTTTCTCTTGTATTATCTTGAACAGCATAAAAATTTAAAATTCCAGCATTTGATTGTTTTGGTGTAAGCATCAGCGATCTCTAAATGTATGAGAAATTACTACAAGCTGAGCGGTTTCAAACGATAGACATCTATCGTCTCTGTTTCTGTGCGTCAGGAATCCAGGTACAGCTTATCGACCTATTGCTTCAGGGTTGAATCATGGGGTTAGCCAGACTAGGGTTTCATCCGAAGCCTCAACTGGGGAAAGATCCTTTTCCGAGCTTACCTGATCACTGGCAGAATTCGGTTCCTAGCGGCTGCTGGATGGCGGATGTTGGTTTCTAACTGGCTGTTGGCTGGAGACCACTTTCAGTTCTTTGCCACATGGGTCTCTTCGACGTGGTGGCTTGCTTCAGCAACATGTGCAGGCTTAGAAAACAATAGGGAATGCTCACCAACAAGGCAGAATCCATATTTTTATGTAACCTAACCATGAAGTGACATCCCATCCCCTTTGTCATATTCTTCTTCTTTATTTTTCTTTTTTTTTAAAGATTTTATTTACTTATTTGACAGACAGATCACAAGTAGGCAGAGAGGCAGGCAGAGAGAGAGGAAGGGAAGCAGGCTCCTCATTGAGCAGAGAGCCCGATGCCGGGCTCTATTCCAGGACGCTGGGATCATGACCTGAGCCGAAGGCAGAGGCTTTAACCCACTGAGCCACCCAGGTGCCCCTTCTTTTTTCTTTTTTAAATTAAACTTTCAATTTTCAGACCATTGTAGGTCCACATGCAGTTGGAAGAAATAATGAAATAATACAAGGAGATCCCATGTACCCTTTACCCCATTTCCCCCAAAGACAACATCTTGCAATATCACCACTAGGAAATTGACAACGATGCAGTCAAAATACCAAACATTTCCCCTAATCTTGCGGATTCCTCATGTTCCCCCAGTAGGCACATCCAGTTCCTGCCCTTCCCCACCCTCTCTTTAGCCCCTGGCAACCATGCACCTACTCTCCATTTCCACACCTTTGTCACTTGAACACTGTTACCTAAATGTAATCCTATAGTATACACATACCTTTTAAAATGTCCTTTTCCCCCTAAGCTTTGTCAGGAATCAGAGATAAATTTGTAGGTAATATTCCTAAAGGGACCCAACGACACACCTTCTGTGTCACGTTAGTCTGGTTTTCTTTTTATTATCAAATTACTCTTTAAGTAGTCAACATTTTCCTTTATAGCAATGGCTTGAAACCCACTGAATTCGGTTGGATTCCCTGGAAACTGACTGTAAGGTGGAGGCTTGTCCCCTGGGTCTTGGTCCCAGCAGATACCCCTTGTGAGGAGGTGAGGAAGGGAAGACGGGGCAGAAGAAACTGCCCCACAAATAGTTGCAACCGAGGCCTCAGCTCACTTAATGGGGGGCTCTGAAACCAGACGGTCCTTCAGAGTGGTCCCAAATTAAGGCAAGGGGGGCCGGACCTATCTCTCTCTATTCTGGTTCCTTTTGTTCCTCATGTGTATTTTAGAATCAGCTTGCAGGTTCTTATGAAGACTCCAGCTGGGATTTTTTATTTGAGTTGTATTTAATCTATAAATCTATTTGGTAGGAATGGACACATTCAAACTATTGAATCTTCCAATCCTGAAACATGGCCTATCTGTATTTATTTAGGTTGTTTTTTATTTCTTTCATCAGTGTTTTATAGTTTCCAGCATACAGATCTTTGCCTTTGCCGTAGCCTATTGGTTAGAAGCAAAGTGAAGGTTTCTCCCACACTCCCGGGAAGGGGAGTAGTCACGAGGAGGAGATCATTGTAGACAAGCTAGTGTCTGCCTGCTGTCATCCCTGGGTGGTGGTGACCTTCACAACCTCCTGACGAAGAGGGCTCTGGTGTTCACGTGTCCCGGTGTCCTGAGAATCAGCTACTTAGAACTGGTTCAGAAGGAGAAGAGGCCAGTGTGCTTGATGTGGTCCTGACTGGTCTCTTGCATTCCTACACACTGTTCTGCACATACTCCCTGCTCTCCTGCTGTTGCCCATGCTCAGCCTCCAGCCTGGAGCCTGGTCACTCCCTTTCTCTATTTATCAGAACCCTGACAGCCTTCTGAGCCCAGGTGCAAAGTCTACCACCTCCAGGAAGGATTCCTTGAGTCCCTGGGAGAATCAAGTTCTCCTTACATCATGCATCTGACACTTAGTTCTGCCTACTTTTGTAATTATTCTTATACAAATTAGGTACGTTCTTTCTGTTGTGACAATAGACAAAGGTTCAAGCCAAAAAGCTACTTTATTGGCTCATAAGATGGAAAAGTCCAGGGGAGGACTGACTTCAAGGACCGTTGGATTAGAGCAGTGAAATTGGGACCCAGCCTCTTCCCTCATCTGTTCCACCTTCTCTTTGGGTCCTCACAGGTCCTGGGGGGAAGTAGACCTGAACAGAATGGAGCTTCAGCTAAATCAGCACCTTCCTGCTTCTTCAGCAGAGCCAGAAATATTGACTATCTGGCCCTTTAGACCGTGTCTGCTGATTCCTATTCCATTCTGCTACTCACTTATTCATTCAACAAACACTGACTCTGCACTGAGTGTGGGCTAGGTCCTGGGCCGGGGGCTGGAATACAAAAAAGGAAAGTCCGACGTGGTCTAAAGGGCCAGACAGTCAATATTTCTGGCTCTGCTGCTCTGCTATGGCTGCGGAAACCAGCCACAGGCAATACAAACAGGGGACGTGGCTGTGTTCTAATAAAACTTTATGCACACCGAAATCTGAGCGTCATGTAGCTTTCACGTGTCCGGAAATACACCTGCGCTCAGCGGGTTACAAAAGCAGGCGACACAAGCTGTAGTCTGCTGCCTCCTGGCAGACAGTGCTGCAGGTCAGTCGGCTGAAAAATAACCCACCACGAGTGTCACATCCTCCTTCGGTTCCACACCCCGGCCACGCCGCTGACTTTGTGTGAGGCCCATTGTTGTGCCATAAACATGCGAAAAGGTAACATTTAATTTAGGTCGCGCATCTGGAGCTCGAGAGGAGCCCTCATCAGGCTGTATTTAAATTTCTGCTTTCCACCCCAGTGCCTCTAAAATTGTTAAACTGTGTCGTCCTTGCGGCTTTATTAAACCTCACACGATCCAGCCAAGCTTGACGAACGCAGGAGCGGAGTTTCCGCCGAGTCCCGTAGATTTGTCAGGCGGGATCCTGCTCCCTCCTAGCCGCTCCAGGAAGCCCCCGGCCCTTTGTGCAGGCGCCCAGCGCCCACCAATTGTGTCTCTAATCAACTGCTCTGAGCAGGTGAGCATTTATCTCAGTCAGTTACCCCTTATAATTACTGTATTGAACCTAGTTGTCTATAAAATGAATGGTTTGTTCAGACACTTTACCCAAAGAGTTCATTAGGGGTTAAACAAAATGCAATCCCATTTGCAAAGAGTATAATAAATTGTTTCATCTGTGAATTTAGCTGTTCTCCCTAATGCAGACATGGGTGTTACAGTGGCTTTCCCTTGATAGGGTTATGGGTTAATGAAATGCCTTTTCTGTTGCTTATTTTCCTCTCTTCTGTGCTGAGTGATAAGTAGCTAACCAACGAAGCTTGTAATTACAATCTTACAGAAACCGGGCCGATCTGTATATAAATCTCACCATCCAATTACAAGATGTAATAATTTTGCACTCAAGCTGGTAATGAGGTCTAATACTCGTGCATGCGATAATCCCCTCTGGATGCTGGCTTGATCAGATGTTGGCTTTGTAATTAGACGGGCAGAAAATCATTATTTCATGTTCAGGAAAAAATTAGGTTGGTGGGAAGTTAATTTTCTCACCGCTCTCTGAAGCGTAGACAAGAATTTAATGATTTAATCATGATTGTTAGCTCTTTTGCAATCAATTTGTAATGATTGTGTAGCAACTCTCTTCAAGGGAAGCTGCTTTGGAGAGGAGTTTGCAAACAGCCCCATCCAGGGGGGGCTGGTCTTCGAGGGACACGTGACAGCAAGCCCATTAAAGCTGTCTCCGGAGTGACGGACATGTGGGGAGCCCCAGCCTTCAGGCTTCCAGAAGTGCTGTCCTTCCAGCAGGATCTGAGCACTTCAGACTCCCCATGACCTTGACTCCACGCTCAAGGAAGGGGATGCTTAGCTGCCCAAGCCTGGAGAATAATTTTATTGGTGTGGTGCTCTGTGGATGTCGGTTTACAAACTCAAGTGCACAAGATATAACATATCCCGTCATTTTCTTTACATTTACTTGGTTCTGACTCGGAGGCTCATGCTCCAAGGTTGGTGGGACCTGTAATTTCAGATCAGTTGAGTTCTCTGCCCCACCTCTTGAGAAGGGTGGACATCCAGGACTTCATGCAGGGCAAAGCCCCTCTTGTCTCCTCCTGCACGGTCTCCTCAGGCTGCTGCAAAGCCCGGAGCTCCCCTTCCATGCATGAGATGCAAACACCTTTGGAGAGGCCAGGAAATGCGGAGGTAAGGTCCAGCCTCTAGAGCTCTGCTGAGATTGTCCATCCGTGGGGAGCAGGTCCTGACCTAGGTGAGTCTCCACGAACCGCTTCTCTGGGCTCAGGCCAGCTCCCTGCTTCTCACGTAAAGGCTCCTCTCGAGCAGCACCAGCCCACTCCAAGAGTTGCACACCCTCTCCTCAATGGCTTTTCTCTCCCAAAGGACCAGAAGAGCCTTCAACTTCATACAGCTTCACATTTGCAGCCCTGCTAAGACTCCAGAGGCCAAGAATTACAAAGCCCGCCTACCTGCTTGAACCAGAAGATAGAGGGAGAACAGACTCTAATTAATATTTCAATAAATTATCCTCCCGTATTGACTCAGACTTCCTCCTGTGTGTTCACCTGATGATTTACTTTCTGAGCGAACCAAACACATTTTCTCTGCCGATATTGGAGAATGTAATTATCACTTGCAGGTATCTGGTTGTTCATCCCCGTCATTCTAGAAGTTTTTATTCAGTTCTAGCTAGATGCGTAAGAATGAGCAAAGGATATCCTGTGTGTGTGTGGTGGGGTGGGGGGAGGTGAAAAACAGGGTTAACACTTATGAGTGCATTTTATCGAATTTCATTGACTCCGTCAATTGTAAAATGCATCATTATTTTATATAATAAGAGAGTAAAAAGTCATTGCAACTCAAGCATTACAATGCTTCTTTAATCACTTAGAATTTGTATTTCGTACGTAATGAAAGCGCTCTTTCACACTTACATAAACATAGATTTTTATCAGAGATCATTCATTTGTACACATAAAAAGGAACACCTAAGTGAAATAAATTAGTGAAGATATTCTAAGATATGGTTAAGCCATCTTCATATTCAGAGAACAATTTTCTGAGCTCTGAGTCATTGATATCTGTGTTTTCTTAAAAGAAACCTGCACTACTGTCCTCAGAATTTTCCTTCTAAGAAATAAGCCCCTTGTGCAAATTTTGACACTCACGTGCAGGTCACACCAGTGATATCATGATTGCTCCTGGTCAGTATTGCTCCCACTTTCAATGATGTTAAAATGTGAGGAAAAAGGGGCACTTTGGTGGCTCAGTCATTTAAGTGGCTGCCTTTGGCTCAGGTCATGGTCTCCGGGTCCTGGGATCGAGCCCCGCATCGGGCTCCCTGCTCAGCAGGGAGCCTGCTTCTCCTTCTCCCTCTGTGTCTCTCCCCCCTCAAATCAATAAAATCTTTAAAGAAAAAAGCACATCTCAAAATTGGTGAAGTCCAATAAGTATCTGGCATTGGACAAAAGGACAGTTTTCAGGCAGAGCAGGTGGAATGAAGACTGAGAAATCTTGAGTCAGACAATGGTGATGGGGAAAGAGGGAGCTCAGGTCAACTAACGTGTTCTTAATTACATGAGAAGTGAACTAAGCTCCAGGTTCCAGAAACTTGGAGCCCCTCTAAGTCCTCCCTAGGGAATTGGGAAGCTGGTTGGGGGTGCCCTAGAATTGAGGACAAGCAAGGCAACTATGTCACAAGAGAAGACTCAATCAAAATGCTTTGCCAGAGTTTCCACTCTAGGTAGGTGGATTTTTTGGCTACGCCTTGTTCATTCCCACTACCAGGCCTCTATGGGTGCTATTTGTCCCACTTGGATACCATTACATGTCACCACTCATGGGTTCTCCCTATGCCACGCGACTCTTCTGCACAACACTGGTCACAGTTGCAGCTTACATTTCTTCACGTGGTGACCTTGCAAATGTCTGTATCTCCCATTAGAGTGTTAGCTCCTACAAGGCAGGGACTGCTTTGCTTCCCAGACCTGCACCCGGTTAAGAGCTCTCTCCCTCTGCCTTCATGAATGAATGGACCACTTATAGATGAATGAAAATTAGAACATGGATGATAAACATAAGAGGCAATTCTCTTTGCAGCAGGAAGCAACACCAGCCCTCCCACCAGGTGTGGGTGATTACGAATCTCACTCGTGGCCCTTGCCACGGACCACAGAGAGCCCAGTGAGCCTGAGCCTGTGGAAAATGACAATGAATGGCATTGATTTGAATTATCCCCCTTCTTTTTTCCATTGCCAGTCTACATTCTAGTCACTGGGCACTTGATCTCTGGAAAAACTGCCTCCCTAGGGTGCCTGGGCAGCTCAGTGGTTAACTCTTGATTTTGGCTCAGGTCGTGATCTCAGGGTTGTGGGATCAAGCCCCGAGTCTGGCTCCTCCCTTAGGGGAGTCTGCTTGTCTCTCTCTCCCTCTGCCCCTCCCTGTGCTCAAGTAAATAAATAAATCTTTAAAAAAAAAAAATCTGCTCCCCCTACTCTACCCTCTGCCTTGAGGCTCATGATCACATTCTGTCTGATTTTATCTCCTGATGACTCCAGGGTCATTGATCTGGACTCCCCAGCTGCACTGAGAGCCCCTAAGGAGGCAGGGAGTTTCAGACTCTTCTCCTGCAGCCAGCCTAGGACCCAACATTAACTAGATGCATATGCCGAGCTTGGGGGTGGGATACCCACCTCCCAGCAGTGCCCTTTTCTCCAGGCTTCAGTTTTCTCTCCAACTCTTGATTTAGTCTTTCTTCTTTTCTTCTTCTTCTTCTTCTTCTTCTTCTTCTCCTTCTTCTTCTTCTTCTTCTTCTTCTTCTTCTTCTTCTTCTTCTTCTCCTTCTCCTTCTCCTTCTCCTTCTCCTTCTCCTTCTCCTTCTCCTCCTTCTTCTTATTTTTTACAACTGCAGTGAAAGCTACATAACATGAAATGTACCATTGTAATCACTCCTGTGTCCAGTTCCGTGGCATTAAGAAATGAGCCCCTCGTGCAAATTTTTTTTACTGGTGAGCATCCATCACTACCTTCCATTCACAGAATATTCTTCTTCTTGCAAAACTGAAGATCTGTCCCCATTAAATAATAACTCCTTGTTCCCTGCTTCCCCGGCCCGTAGCACCCACTGTGCCACTTTTTATCCCTATGAAATTGACTACTCTAGGAACCTCGTATCAGTGGGATTATATAGTATTGGTCTCCTTGTGCTGGGTTATTTCACTCAATATAGTGCCCTCAGTGTCCATCTGTATTGTAGCAAGTGTCAGAATTTCTTGCCTTTTTAAGAAGGGGTAAACCTTATTTTCAGAGAAAGCAGATCCCCCGTGCAAGTATGATGACAGCTGTGTCAGCTCTCTTCACCTGAGGAGCTTTCTTCCAGATGAAGAGAGATAGTCTGGGGATGTAGACATGTCATTGCTCCACTGAAATCCAAGTTTATCTCTATTTTGACTTAATTATGATTGTTTTATGTAGCTTTTACTGGAGACGAGTAGAGAAAAATGACTTTATTTTTAGCTAGAGGTCTGTGCTCATTTAAAATGTCGTCATTATATCGTATAGCTATGATTAGAAAACAATTATCCTCACTTTTCAAAGCTTATAAAACAGAAAAAAAAAAAAAGGAATATAGAGGAGGTCTATGCTCCTATCACCCAGAGAGAGACCTGATGACACCTGGGTCATATTTTTCCAGGCCAGATAGGATCCTGGGACAGGGCAGTAGGAAGACAGGGCACACAAAGGTGATGGTTTCTGTTAGCTCCCCGTGGCGAGGGGGAGATGTGTCCTGCTATGCCTTGTCTGTGTAGCAAATAAGAATAATTGAGAGGGCGCCTAGGTGGCTCAGTCAGTTAAACGTCTGCCTTTGGATCAGGTCATGATCTCAGGGTCCTGGGATCGAGCCCTGCATCAGGTTTCCTGCCCAGTGTGGAATCTGTCTCTTCCTTTCCCTCCATGCTTCTCCCCACTATTGGTGCGCATGCATGTGCTCTCTCTCTCTCTCAAATAAATAAACAAAATCTAAAAACAAACAAACAAACAAAAACAAGAAAACAAAAACCCAGGCAATAAATATTGGCAAGGATGTGGAGAAAGTAGAACCTTTGGACATGGTTGGTGGGCATATAAAATGGTACAGCTGCTGCAGAGAACAGTCTAGTGTTTCCTCCTAAAAAATTAAACACAGAATTACTATAAGACTCAGCAGTTCCACTTCTGGGGAGCTACATGCTAGAATTGAAAGCAGAGTCTCAATGAGAAATGTGGACATGCACGCCTATAGTAGCTTAGCACAGCCGGAAGGTAAAAGGAACCCAAGTGTCCATCAATGGATGAATGGATAAACAAAATGTGGTAAAAAAATCAAAATCAGGTGGAGGGAAAGACATCCAAGCAAAAGCTGCTGAAGAGCTTACACCACGAAGAGAATCACTCAATGCAACAGAGGGAGAGGTGAAGAAATGGACCTCCCTAGCCTCAAAGGATTTATATGCAAGATGGTCTTTCTGCAAAAAGGAAATCAGAGTCTTGATGAAAAAGCAAACTGCAAATCTCAGGCAAGAAACAGAGAGAAGGCAGAAACTTTACAGAGTCCAACGCACCACTGAAAACAACCACCACACAGATGCCCACGAACAAAGCTTCAGCCAGGAAGGTGGTGAGCAAACGGGTCAGAGAACAATATAACACTGACATAGAAGAGAATACGAAGTGTAAATATCCAAATGATGGGGGATGATAAACATGGAAGACATAGGATGCCATTATCTGATGTGGAAGATATTTGGGGAAAAGGGTCAAGTCCAGGGGGAAGATAGCTGGGTGTACCTCAAATTCTCCATAGCAATCTGTAATTCATAAGGTAATGATGTTTTTGAGGCTCTCATAGGAAAAAAATAAGACCCTCAAATTTATGCCCAAACTACCACTCAAGTGTAAAGACAACACATATTCTTAAGCACGCAGGAACTTAGTTATGTAGGAACTAGGGATCCTTCCTGGAAGAGAGAGAGAGACATAGAGAAGGGAGGGAGGGAGAGAAGGAGAAAGGGAAGGGAAAGGAAAGGAAAAGAAAGGAATTTAAAAAAGGAAGGTAGGCTTAATGGAATCTAACCAACTTAAGGCTCAGTCAAAGTAAAGAAGAATTCTGGAACGAGAAGTAATGGAGAGCACCCAGGTGGGGCCATTTACCCCATTTCAATACATAAGCTCAGACTGAAGAGTTTAGGGATCAGGGCACAGAAGAGAATGCACACGTTGTTGACCTAAACTATAAAGCTAATGATAACTAAAAGAAAAACATCCAGTGTTACATGAGTGTGCTAGGGCTGCTGTAAAAAGGACAGCCGACTGAGGGGTTCAAACAACAGAAATGCCTTGTCTCACAGCTCTGAAAGCTGGAAGCTTGCAATCTTGGTGTTGGTGGGTTGGTGCCCCCCAAAGGTGTCTAGTGGTTTGCCAGCAGCCCCCGGTGTCCCCGATCTGTGCCTTCACGTTCACACGGTGTTGTCCCTGTGTGTGCACCTGTCTCTATGTCCAGATTTTCCCCTTCCGGTCCTACTGGGTTAGGGCCCACTCTGCTGACTTCACTTTAGGTAGACTTCTTTTGGGAAGACCCTATTTCCAAATAAGCTTGCATTCTGAGGTACTTGGGCTGAGGGTTTCAACATGTGAGTTTTGGAGGACGTGAAAGCCTTAACCAGTAAATGGGTGGAGACTTGAGAGGAAGGACAGGCATGCGTCGGTAAAGCTCAAATGTGCGGCATGCCAAACTGAATAACTCCAAACCCTTCAGCTTTTCGTAATCTTCATTTCCTTAACTTTAAATAGGTCTTGTCGTAACAAAAGATATAGCTGGAAGCTCAGCAACTCCTTCAGGTTTACTTCCTTTTTTTTCTGTTCAATTCCATTAAAATTGATTTTTTTTTTCAGGGAAAACATTACTTTTTAAAAAATGGTTTTAAATTCAAAGCAAGAAAGCAGATCCACAAGAGATCATTCCAGCATTGTCTGAGAGTGTCACCGTAGAGCAGGGGTTGTCCATCCCCGGGTGGGGCTGGGGGCCGCCGTGCAGCAATGTCTAGAAACATTTCTGACCATCGTGACTTGCGGAATGGGTGCTCCTGGCATCTGGTTGGTAGAGACAAGGGATGCTGGAAACATCTTACAATACAGCTTGAAAGCTTCTCCCCTCTTCCCACCAAGCATTATCCAGTCCGAAAACATCAATAGAGCCAAGCTCAAAAATTCCTGCCCCGTAGGGGTGGATATCAAACTGTCGGAAAGAAGGGAAATTGCAGCTTAGCCCAAACAACTCCCAGGATTTATTCAAATGTGACATCTTGGCTGGTGCTATGTTTCTCAAAGGAATTTGTGCGTGAAAAAGCCTGCGCAAGTAGGGTGCTGTTGGTCCTAAAGGAATCCTCTTTAACGGGGACATTTTAGGCACCATTGCAAGCAAATGGGGGAGAATACTTGGGGCAGGGAGAATTTTTTGGGTGGCTCCAAGCATTACCAGTGAGCGGACCGCAGGCTTAGAGTTCTGATGCATGCTCTATGCGCAAACTTGGCCAAGAACCCTTACTCTCACGGTTGCCCCCTCTTTTTTCCAGACCCCATGTCCCCCAGACTTGGGAAGCGTCTGTACCACCTAGGAGTTCCTGAAGCCTCCCTCTTGCTCACCTCATCCTAGGAAGCACCCCCCCCCCCCCCCCGCCCGCCTCCCTCCTTGGGACTTGGCTCCAAGTCCCCTCGCCTGGAACTGCCCCCACTTGGCCATCTTTCTCGAGTGCCTTTGAAGATTTCCGGCTTCTCCAGTCCGGAAACCGCACACGGGGTCAGGCATTTGAGCCCGCTAATCACTCTGTTCTGCCAGGGCCCGAGTGCCACGAAGCCTCTTTTCATGCCTATTTAAAGCCTCCAAGGGGCTTTCAAGTGCTCTTTGATAAATCATAGTAAGTGTTATTCCGGCCACTCCAGCGACGTACCTGCTCGAGCCCCCACCCGGCGTCAGGCAGCTGCTCCCCATCATGGCATCTCGCTGGCGACAGTAATTCATTCCACTCGAGCTGACGAGCTTCATTCCCATTTATTTGCACATTATGAGCTCTGTCACTCCACTTACCCTCTCAACAGTAAATGGTTTGAAAAAATGCAACTGTAACAAATATTCGGGAGAGAGGAGAGAGGGGGAAAGGAGGGAAATCAAACCCCTGAGTTCAGAGTCCAAAAACTCCCAGATAATGAATAAATAATGCTCTTGAATTATCTCAATCAGCGACAGCATCAGGATGCCACAGATACTTTCAAGTTTTCCTGGAAAATAAATTTCCTTCTCTCTCTGCTCTCGGGTCTGTGTTGTCCAAAAGAAGGTCTACATCAAATATCATTCTCAAGCCAGGAAAATAATTAGGCTGTGGTGTCTGCTTTTATCTTTGAAATCAGAGGGGCCTGGGTGTTGTTTTCTCCCTTGCCTGTTGAAGACCGGGACCCACTCTTTAGCACCCTTGTCCTGTTGTGATGATTGGAATGACCCTCATAGATACTGAGGCAGCTCAGAAAGGTAATGCCTCTTTTCCTAGGTCTCAAAGCTTATACAAACTGAGACTTGAAACAGAGTCTTCTAAAACCACGGAGTGACTTGGCTCATGCTAGTGTATATAACACGTTCATGAGTAGTATAGAAAGTTGCCCCCTCCCCTGTAGCTGGGATGTGGCTTGGCTTACTGATGGTGCCTTATGTGAAGAGAAGATGCCTCTTTCTCTGAGCAGATAGAGACCCATGCTAGGTCACAGGGTTTGATGTGCAGTGTGTGGGCTGAGTTTAGCTTTGTTCATGCCCTCAGCTGGAAGTCTTTGTGCAGTGCACAACCTGCACAACCATACATGACAGTCTGCCATGACAATCTGAGAACTACTTCCTGTGGAATGTGGGGAGTCGGCACCAAAGTAGTCAAGGCCATATCTAGGCTGTATCTAGCAAGCTGGATTTGCCAAAAACAATAGCTGAAGGAGGATGAGAGTGAAGCTATAGAATGGTAGGGCTTGGCCCTGGAGGGTTTTCTGCACCCAGGCTGCAGTGGGAGAAACAGATCCAGGTGAGGGATTCAGGTCTGAGGGTGTGCAGGCAGAGTGTGCCTCATGCTGGGATAGGCCAGCCACGTAGAAGAGGCTTGTGGGGCTGGAAGCAGGGCCCATCTCTGGAGCCATGGTAACTGCCAGAAGGCTAGTGTTTGGCAGCTCATGTGGGGTGATGTCATGACTACAATCATTGTTTGAACCCTATTGCTCTATCGCACTCATGCTACCAGGGAAACTGATCTAGTCTAAGGCCCAAGTCCCACCCTCAATCCCTAGTGTGCTGAGTCCGAGTCCACACTCAGTATGGTGTCCCTCCAAAGGGGGAGGGAAGGGCCACTGTAGCTGGAAGGCCTGGGAGGAGATTTGGAGGACTCCAGGGACAGCCTGGCTATGGGGTCGGCTGAGGCTGAAGACCACTGGTCCCACCTGTCCCTGTTTCCTTCATACCAAGTTTCTGAGACCCATCATCAGTGGACTAACTGTGGCTTTGTCTCTTGCTAGCTATGTGACCTTGGCAACTTATGCCCTGTGAGACTCAGGCTCCTCATCTGTAAAATGGGTTAATACCATTCCCATCATAAGTCACTGTAACGTTGAAATGAGAAAATGTGCTTTGTAAAGTGTCCACAATAGGACATCATCAGTAGAAGCCTAACTAACAGTAATTATTAATATGATCATCTTCATCATTATCAGCGCAGCAGGAACATTCTGAAGCTTGTCCCATCCCCTTCTAACTCTCTGAGTCTCATCATCCTGCCTCTCCCTCTCTCATTTTCTGGTTATCCATTCTCCCCTGGGATTCCTGCTTGGCTTTAGAAACACAAATGATTGTTGGGTAGGCAGAGAAAATACCTTTCTCCATTTTCCATAGGTTACTTTAATTTCTATTTCAAGCGCCATTCCACTGGGCAGGTGCAGGAGCTGATCTTGGTCACGTTGAAATCCTGTTCTCTGCCTTCCTGTGGCCAGGTCTGGGGTGGGGGGTGCAGGGCTCAGCAGTCCACAAAGGTCCCTGCTCTGATTTGGGGGCAGATGCTCAGCGTTCCTCTCCCCTTTCCCTTTCTTTAAGTTATCAAATGTGAAAAAGTTGAATATAAACTTACATCTAAATGTCCCCTGGGAGGCTTTTAGGAAAGGTTTTTTTCTCATCTTACTAAAAGAGAAGAGTATCCCAACAATGACCTCTCTCACATTGTCTTGCCCTTGCAAGTTACTTTAGATACTGTAGTGTGGAGATGTGATGGTTGGGGCTGCTGCAGCTGGTTTGCAGCCATGAGGAAAAGACCAAGAGCATCACATAGAAGCTGACCTACAGCCCTGACGCCACTGAGCTGCCAAACCCATACCCCAGAGAAGGTACAAGTCAAGAGATCATCGATGAGTCCATTCAGTTGGGTAAGACCAGTCTTCCGGGGTCAAGAAGCATGTGTTGATGGGTGCTGGGTGCTGATGACTGTGTGAAGCCCAGAGATAACACAGAAAGACCATCACAATTACTTCCCTCCATTACAACATCTACGCACTTAAGGGCATCTTACACTTGTGAACTTCTCTCCAGCAAGCTTTCCTGGGGCTGGGTTCCAGACTCAAAAATCTCATGGTTTGTCCTGGGGCAGCTTGTTAGAGTCATTCTGACCTCAGTTTCCACTCGCAGGAAATGAGAATAGTTGTATCCTCTCATAGGGCTCCTCCTAGATGATGGCTGTAAGATCTAAACACATACTAACAGTTTCTGAGATGTTTATGACTTGACTACTGCAATTATTAATAAATCCCACTGCCCTGAAGTCAAGAGGGCATTGCTGGAACCCTCTTATTAGTCACGACTAGTGTCCCGGGACTGGGCCCCCATCTGGCCTTCCACGGTCTCAATACCCACGTAGACCTGTCTGGAGGGCTGGGTGACCTCACACAGGGACTCCGTTTCCTCACGATGGAGACCCCGAAGAGAAATTAATTCTTGCCATTCGGGGCCTGCCTCTTTATTACCTATTCATCAAAAATTGCCCAGCGTTTGTGCATTTTTCATTACAAGAGTCAACATTTGCCACGTTAATAAAGCAAGGGGCTGCTTTTCTCCTCTCAGAAATAGAATATGTAACGACACAGCCCCTTTGATGTTTCTCAGCCAATACAATATGTATCTGAATGAGGATGAAAGCCGTCCTGTTAGGGCCGGGCTGCGGAGGCAGGTGCGGTGGTGGATCCGGGCCGGGGCAGGGGTGCAGCAGGTGTCTTCTGGAAGAGGCACAGAGAGGCCGGAAGTGGTGATGTCCAGAGGCTTCAGAGAGGGTCTGGGGTGCCTGAGCAGGGGACTAAAGCAAGGCTCCTGGGCCAAGGGCGGCAGTGGGGGTGAGTGGCAGGGTCAGATGGGCCTGGGAGCTGGGCCCCAGGGCAGCGTGCGCAGACACATGCCTGGGTCTGGCTCCTGGTGGCTCCTGCCTGGCTCTCAACAGGGTCACTGTAAAGGTGCCTCATCCTTTTTGTCTGGAAGGTTGCAAATGCCAATAAGGACTGTGAACTGTCAAGGTGGAAGGCAGATGGCTGACGGGCCCGAGAGCCCGTGGGCAAGGGAGAGAAGATGGAGTCCTGGTCTGACTGAGTTCAGGCCTCTGGAGGAGAGTCTCTTCACCATGTGAAGCCTCAGTTGTCTCATCTGTAAAATGGAGCCCCTGTTAGCCACTGACCCTTATTATTGATGCATCAGGGCCACTCGAGGTAATGCGTGTGCAAGAGGCCAGGGGAGTGCTGGAGCAAGGACATGGGTGCCAGGGTTGCCTCTCTACCCCTGAGCTTGGTGCCGGTTGCTGGACAGTGACCGATGCCAGCAGCAGCCCCTTCCCCACATGGCTGCCATGAAGAGTTCGAGAGCATCTCTACACAAACTCGCCAGAACCCTTCCAGGCCCTAGGTCTACCCCTGCTCTCAGGGGTTCCCTAGGTGTGGGGGATAAAGACAAAGAACAGATGCCGTGGGTCGTGGGTCAAGTGACCAGATGTCCCCTCATTACATCTGTTGTCCCAGCACAATGACTAAAACCCTTTTTACACTCAAAGTCATCTTGTTTGGAAAACTGATTCTATACTCACCTCCACTCTGAAGAGAACTAGAGACATCAGTGAGTAAAAGAGTGACCAGGGTGAACATCATTAATGGACCAGAAAGACCACTCAGAGGATATGACGTTTTCATGAAGACCTGAGCGGTGGGGAAGGAATCAGTCACGTAACAGTCAGGTGAATGAGCATTAGGTGAACAGCAAGGGCAAAGGTCCTGAGGCAGTACCAAGCTTTGGGTATTGGAAGAACGGGTGGGCTAATCATATAACTGAGCAGAGAGTGTGGTGCCAAAGGTGGGTTCAGGATAGGCAGGGCCAGATCACAGAAAGCCTGGTGGGCTTAGGAATGAAAATCTTAAATTTTGTCTTGTAAGTCAGAGGTCAGCAAGTTTTTCTCTGTCAAAAGGTATATAGGGAATAGTTTAGACCCTGCAAGCTATGAGCTCTCTGTTGTACATGCTTGACTACAGTCATGCTTATTCAACTACGAAAGTAGCCATAGCCCATATGCAAACAACTGGAGGAGGCTGTATTCCAATAAAACTTTATTGACAAGAAGAGGGAGCAGGGCCGGAGTTGCCCCCAGGCCATAATTTGCCAACACCACACTAAGTAATGGGAAGCCATGGGTGGATTTTAAGCAATGACCTGACCATGGCGTGACCAGATCTGATTTGCATTGCTAAAAGAATCTCTCCAGTTGCTATGGTGACAATGGATGGCAGTGGGTCAGGAAGAATATATGTGGTAAACAACGAATGCAGATGTCCCGGTAATTGGGTAGTTGTTGGTGGTGTCTCAGACTCAGGAGCTAGCAGAGGAGAGAAGTGACAGATTTGGGATCTGTTTGGAAGGGAAGCATTCCAGAAGGGTTCCCACTGAGCTTTATAAAAACTGAAATGTGGGCCAAACATAAGGCGTGATCATGAGCTCTGTCGTTTGTGTCTTTTTGCTCGTCAAAGGGCTGGCTAGCCTGGCCTGGCTGTCACGAGGACCATGCAGTTGGCTTTGCAGAAATCACCTCCTTGGTTCAAATCCCTTACAAAAGCCCAGGCTGCAATTAGAAAGCTTCATGGCTATCCAGCACCCATAAAAGAGGTAATTTTAATATTTGGTTCAACTTCAAAGCAGTAACTTAGAATTATATATACCCCATTAAAATATAATGTTTTCCCCCAAAACTAATCAAATGGCTAAATCAATTGTTGGTGGATTGCCAGTGGCCTGAGGATCAATGGGAATGGAAAATGTATTCTATATTTTCCTTGTTACATAGAGTTAGAGGCATATTTTATTAATGCTCATCCTTTAGAGACCAGATTTGTGCATTCGCTAAAATAAACACTACAATCTTGAGGGCTTGCTTGGATGGAGTGAGCAGAAGTGTAAGGGCAGAGAATGCTTTGCAAGGAGGCAGCCACCCCAGAGCCGTGGTGGGGTGATGGGAGGTGCCAGGGGCTGGGACCTGGGAAACGCGGGTTTTGCATCTACTACTCGTGTGTTCGATGACTTTGCAATATGTCCTTTTTCTTCTTAGTCTCTCCGTTTGTCGAAGGAGGAGTTTGGGCATGGTCCATGAAGGTAAACAGGTTTTGTGTTCATTTAACTCAATCAGTAGGTACTGTGTAGAGCCTTGCATGGGGAAGGATTCTGAAACCATGAGAGGGCTCAAAGGGAAGGAGTGCTGCAATTGATTAGTAATGTCTGCCAGGAGTATGGGTTAAGCACCGTGACAGCTAGACATTTGTGATTCTGGACTAAATGCATTCTAAGGTCCCTTCTGTTTCTCACAGGTTGACTAAAGGTTTAGTAGTCTGAGTGGATTGTCTCCTTTCTGACCTGTTGGATCTTCTCAGGCTTTCTATAAATGGTTTCTCACCCTTCCCTGTGGCTAGCTTTGGCTGGACCGGGACTCCTCCAAGGATAAGAGATTCCATGCTCCAAGTTCTAGATGTCAATTGCAAAATATCAATAATGCTACTTTGCACCAGCAACTGTGGATTCAAACATCCATAGGCCATGGGAACAGTTTCATGTGAGCAGGGACAATGCAGAAGGACATTCTATTTAAGGGACAGACAAGGAACATAAAGCATGAAGGCCACCTGTGTCCCCTTGAGTTTTCCATCCACACCAGGGAGCAGCTAATCAGGAGGGTAGGACACTCCCCTTGTCTCCTGAGCCTCTCCCTTTCCTTGATGAGCTATCACAATGGCGATAGACCCAGGCAACAAAGAAATTGATTGGAAAGCTGGAGGGAAGGGCTCCTTGGGTTGAGGCTGGTGGGGCAGAGGCGGGGAAGTGGTTCCAAAAAGGGGGAGCTGGAGCTTAGCGTGCTGAGATGGAACAGGCATGTGGGGGGCACTGCCCTTGCGATGTTTTCCACTCAAGTTTCTGGGTCCTGGGAGACAGAGGGTCTGTTTGAACTGCCCTGGGCTACATGCTCTCTTCTTGGTGGGGGACCACAAAGGACTTGATTTAAAGACTCACAGAGTGGAGGAGAGAGAATATCCAAAAAGAGGACAGGAGAAGAGGAAAATGGGCGTGGGGCAGTGGAGACCAGAACATACGTGGATTCAGAGCCTTGAAAAGGTAGCCAGTAGGAGCCTCCCCTAGCCTGGACTGGGGACCAGCATAGGCTCCTCGGTTCTGCTCCTTCCTGACGGCAGAAGCTGGCTCTCCAGCCCGAGCCGTGGTGCCAGTTTCCTGCGGCTGCTGTGACACGTTACCGTGAACAGATGGCTTAGAACAAGGGAAATATATCTTCTCACTGTTTTGGAGGCCAGAGGTCCAAACTGAAGGCTTCCATGTTCTCATTACCCCAGGGGAGCACCCATCCTTTGCTTCCTCCAACTTCCGGTGACGTTTCTTGACTTGTGGCTGCATTGCCTGTGTGACGACACCGCCTTGTCCTCTTTGGTCTGTCTTCTCCTCTCCTGTTTGTGTGAAGGCTCACTCTGCCTTTTGGGGATACAGACACTTGTTGTCGGCCTCAGGGCCCAGCCAGATTGTCCAGGAGGAGGCTTTTCTCTCAAGATTCTTCACTTCGTTTTATCTACAAAGGCTCTATTTCCAAATAGGGTCCCATTATCCGGTTCTAGAGACCAGGACATGTACATAACTCCTGGGGGGGCCACCGTTCAGCCCACCACATGGACACCGACATCATTCTTTCCTGTGATCTGTCTCTTTCTCCCAGGATGCCAGGGGTGGAGGACATTCTTTCCTTTTCCTCAAATTCCTTTTATGCATTTTCTGTTTTAGGATTCACATGTTTTGCTGGAGTTTACACATGGTTAGAATTCCTATTATGGGCTGGGCATTTTTACATGCAAGATTGATTTTGATCCTTGCTGCAAGTCCTCAGGAAGAGAAGGGATCCCTGTTCTCCTCCCTGTAGCTTCCGGGGACACATGAAGTGGGGTGGAGCTGGGATTTGCCCCCAGGCCATTCTGGCTGCAAGCTTTCTACTGTTACCAACTTTTGTTTCACTTAACCCTTTGGCCACATCTCAAAGAAACTTGAAGGAAATCCCTGAAGACTGGGTAAAGGGATCTTATGAGTGGCCCTCCTGATGTCACAACTGAGATTGTCCCTCCCTGACAAGAGATGGCCCGCATTTGCAGGTTGACCTGGAGCCTGTGGAGTCTCTCCCTCTTGGTGTGTTCAAGGGCATTATTCCAGGGCTGCCTGCCCTTCTGAGAGGTCATCCCTGGTTCCCCTGGAAGGTCCTTGGGACCAACAAATGCATTTCTTGGCCATCCTCCAGAGTTTATCTGGAAAAGTGGGAGCCCAGCACCTCTAGTGAAGGCTGGCCCTCCTCCCATTCCTGAGAGGCTGACCATCAACCTTTCAGTGCCAAAGAACTGAATTGCATGTCTCCGTCACCCCCTCGGTGCTGAAACCAGGACCCCGGATTAAACCCTGGGCATGGATTTATGGCCCTGGGTTGTGCAATTGCCCCATAAAAGGAACTGTCTTACTAGTTATTGCACTTGAAGACTTCAGGGTACTGTGGAACTGTGAGCCCCATCAATGGTGGAAGCAGAAAATGTTGAGTGTGCAAAACCAAAAGATCTTTATGGAGTTGGAATTTGCCCAACACAGAGTCAGTGGCTTCCCTTAGACCTTGGAACTCTCTTTTGTTTGCTTATAGAGTAAAACATTTTTGTATTCCAGATAGGGAAACTGAGACCCAAGGAAGGACAGAGATCTTGCCAAAGCCCCACAGAACTCACACGTCCTGGCTCCCTTCCTGGGAGCTTCCCCCTGACATCCAAGTGGGCTGTACCAGGTGGGCAAGAGCCTGCGCAGACAGCTGGGGAAAGGAGCCTACCAATTAGTCTGGGAAAGTGACAAGCAGATGAAAAATGACCCAGAAAAGAAACCTAGACATTTCACAAGGAAAATTACACTTCCTCACAACCTCAAAAAGTTCCCCATAAAGTCTCCTGGCAGAGCATCTTTGAGAACACACGACATGCGGGATTCCTTCACAGGCTACGTGTAAGTGTTTTCACCTGGGGAAAAGTTTTGTGTTTTTCCACTTGAAAAATAAGAAAGATCAGCCCTAATGGCACAAAGGAAATGCCTCCTTAGAAGAAGGGCAGGTGTGTTTGCAGAGAAGCGTTCACTCCCCCGTTCATTCTCCCAGTCATTCATTTGGTAAGCATTTCCTGAGTCTTACTGGGTGCTAAGTGCTAAAGATACAACCGTGAACAAGGACACAGCTTCAGTGCTAAGGACAGGATGAACTGAGTGATGGGGGCGATGATCATGGCCCCAGTATTCAGCTTGTATTAAAAGCGCCCTGCCCTTGCCATGCTCCTTCGTTGATGATCTCACTGTATCTTCGCAACAAGCCTGCGAGGCAAAACAGTATGAGCTCCTCTTCTGGATAAACCCACCGAGGCACGAAGGTGTTCAGGAAAGTTCCAAAGATACTCATTTAGAACTGATGCAGCCAGGGTTTGGCTCAGCCACTCCGGTCCGATGAGGAAGACAGACGATAAACAACTTGCCTCTAAAAATAAATACATTATTATAAGCTGTGATGACTTCTCCAAAAGACGGGGAGAACTATTTCGAGAGAATGTAAAGTGAGGACCTCCTTGGGTAGGATTTTTTTGGGAAAACTTGAAGGACAAGTGGGAGTTAGATCAGCAGAGAGGATAGGAAGATGGTATTTTGTGTGCTTGTTTTTGTTTTTTGTTTTTTGTTTTTTTAAAGAAAGCTGAAATCCTTTCTTTCCAGTGGAATTCCACTCAACACTCCAAATAATAATATAGGACAGGAGCAGAGCTCTAGTCTTCTACTCTCCTGCCCTTCCTCTCGTATCCATTCCTGGATATGCACGGAATCTCTTCTCATGGACTGTTGGGCTCTGCTGGGCAGGACCTCATCTAAAATGCCCAGCCCTATGGTGCTGCCTATGCCCATTGTGGCCAATGCCCCTTTCAAAGAGGATCTGCTCCTACCCCAGCCAACTTGCTAAAATCAGATGCCTGTATTCCCCCAGGATGACTGGCCTCTGTCCCAAGATTGGCCCGGCCATAGGCTGCCTATTGGACTCCTGCACCTGGAAACAGCCATGAGGAAGGAGGGCCAGAACCCCACCTGTGGACACCGAGAGGAGGGAGACTCAGAGCCAGAGTCGCCATCGGGAGGGGTGCAGCATGAGACTAGGAGGGCAATGGGCTGGGGAGAGCCTGAGAGCAAGAAGAAGCCCAGCGAAACTTCCCTTCAGACCTGCCCCTGGCTGTTCCCACCATAGAGTCAATGTCAGGTTGTTAAATAAAGCCCTTTTCCCCAGGGCGGCCACTGGCTACTTCCCCTTCACTCACCACTGTATTGCTGAGAAAGGCCCCCAGGGGTCAGAAAAGGGCTTGTTTAGGAAACTGCACCGGTTAGTACTGCATATGTGCTGGGCACCCTTGTATAAGTTCATTCTAGAACAGCCTGTGAGGCAGATACCATCAGTCGCCCCCATTTCACAGGTGAAGAAACTGAGGCACACAGTGTCATGTGACTTGCCTTAGATGGCAAGCAAAAATGAGTGATGACTCAGGATTTGACCCTGAGTCAGTCTCTCCAGGGAGGACGAACTGAACCACTCTGTTATCCTATCAGGTAATTGAAATCAGCCAGAAAAAGCAATGAACAAGAGATACAAAGAGTCTGTTCTTAAGAGACTCAAAAATAGTAAATGGCCCGACAAGAAATGGGCAGGAGCTTCACAAAGAATATGAGACTTTTCCAAAACACAAAAGGCTTGATTGATCTGTACGTAATGTTCCTGGATGGAAAGATTTAGTACTTGTCCATCTTGCCTATCATGATTTAGAAATTTAAAACAACTTAAGTCCCGAAGGTATTTTTTAAGGAACCTGATCATACGATCTTAAGGTGAACCTGGGAGAGAAGAACCAAGATGTTTTTGAGAAAAGGATCATCATTAAGCAGGAATTTGCTCCTTACTGCATTTGGGGGCATATAACAAAGCCATGGTAATTAAAACAGTGTGACACCAGCTTTGAATCACAGAAAGAGAAGGTATATACACAACTAAATATTTGCTACGTGATAAAGGAGGTGTTTCATATAAGTGAAGAAAAATATATCATGCCAAAATTAATTCCAAATGGATTTAATATTTCCTTGTAGAAAATGAAACTGATCTCTTCTCAAAAATGCATAACCTGAATTTAATCAAAGGGGAACATCAAACAAATCTGAATGAGGGCCTATTACAAAATGATTGGCCTGGAATCTTCTATCTGTCAGCAGCCAAACAGGCAGGGGGAGTAGGGGGAGTTCTCAGAACTGAGGAAAAGGACCCAGAGGTGTGAGCAGAGCCATCTGTCTGAGGCAGAGGGAGGGATGGATGTTTTTGGAGATGGTGATGCCCCATGCGAGAAGTGGACCCTGAAAGGAACGTTCTGGAAATATGGCTTGTGCCACTGACAAGAGGCCCTGCCCTTTGTCTCCCTTGGTTTTCTGAACTCTTCTCAAGTGATTGCTGATACATCCATTAATGGAATATTGTGTAAGCTCAGAAAAACTTACTTGTGAAGAACTTCTAATCACGTCAGAAAAGACTTTAAATCAAATGCCAAGAAGCAGCACTGTCTAGTGTTTACTATGTGTCAAGTACAATTCTAAGTCCCTTAGAGGTTTTCCTCACACCTACCTTCTATGGGAAGTACTACTGTTGTCCCTGCTTAAATTGGAGGAAACTGAGGCAGGATACAGGAGGTAAAGTGACCCCACTAAAGTCACATGCTTGTATAAACAAGGGCTGGGATTTCGCAATAGGGAATTAACCCCCAGAAACTTCACTCTTCGCTGCCAGGCTCCCTGCCTCTGTATAAAAACAATAACATGACCAATAACAAGATGGAAAGGATGCTCAGAAGTTAAGATTACAGGTATTTGTTTTCTGGAAGAATATGTTCTTTGCTGGACTTCTAGAATATTCATTGGTAAGTCAGCATTATTTTTGCTACTGGAAAAAGATAATAACTAAATGAAAAATTTTCCCCCAACTTTCTTTTTTTAAAAAAAGATTTTATTTATTTATTTGACAGAAAGAGACCACAAGTAGGCAGAGAGGCAGGCGGGGGTGGGGGGGGGAAGCAGGCTCCTCGCTGAGCAGAAAGTCTGATGCAGGGCTCGATCCCAAGACCCTGAGATCATGACCTGAGCCGAAGGCAGAGGCTTTAACCCACTGAGCCACCCAGGCACCTCTTCCCCACCTTTCTAGTTCATTCTATGGGAACCAGTTCTTGGCCACTCTCAGACCACACTGACCTCAGTCCTCTCTGTAATCCCACACCACAAGTCCTTCTCTCTTTTGCTGAAGGCTTCATTGTCGGATAAGGGGTTGGTGGGCTAGATCTGTCTGGAGAACATTGCAAGTTCCTCAAGAGAGTGAACACTTGAACAAGTTCAGAGGAATTAAGTTACTTGCCAAAGCGCATGCAGCAGAACTGGGATTCCGGGTCTTCTGATTCCCAGGCAAGGGCCCCCATCTGTACTCTTAGCTGCCTGTCCTTGAAATCCTTTGCCTTCACAGACAGTTCCCAATATCTGTGGTGTTTATGCTTTCCTGTCTGGAATCAGTGCTTGCCTCAGGCTTCCCAGAAGACACCGTGTGCCGCCCTTGGGAGCTCAGTGGTCAAGTGAGTATCCACGTGCTTACAGTCCACCTGGCGCAGACAGATCTCCATGCTGGGACCCGGGACCCACTCACATTTCTGACATGGGCTTGCCATGTGACTATGAGCCAGCCACCCTGCCCTAAGACTCTACGTCCTCATGCACACAATGGAAAAGTGAAAAACCCACCTAAAAACAGAAAAAACACCCAAGTGTTTTTCTGGCTCTAAAGCTCTCTATGTGACAATACTTCCTTCCTTCCCTAGGTCACTGGGAGGACCTACTTAGTTCACAGAGGTGGAAGTATCTGGAAAATTCAAGAATCGCACAGTGGCTAAGAGTATAGGCTTTGAAGGCCAACAATTCAAGGGCTCAAATCCCAGCCCCTACTTGTGGGACTCAGGGAAACTTTCTTAAGCTCTCTTCATCTCAGTTTCCTTATATCTCAAAAGGGTATAATAAAAACACCTCACCTGCATTGCTGTGAATATAAAACAATTATTAATTAAAGTAATGCCTGGCGCCAAGAAGTACTTAATAAATATTAGCTCTGTGCCAGGAGCCAGTGTTATTATAAAAGCCTCTGTTCTTGAGGAATTTCTAAACACATGGGGAGACAAGAAGTGCTCCAAAGTACAGTCTGGGGACAATAGGATTGTATGGCATTCAGCATGACTTTGAGAGTGTGACACACAGGCAGTCAGAGCTGTAGGAAGCAGAGAAGATTACCCTGGAAGAGTTGGCAGGGTTTCTCTAAGGAGGATGTTGATGGGGATGATTGGGCTGGGAAAGAGTGGGTTCCAATGGCAGTGTGTTTATGGAGAGCCCTACCCTCGGTGAGAGAAGGAACAGACCAGGCATCGCTTCACTTGGTCATTCTGATTCTTCATAATTTCCTTTGTTGTGTCAGACTCTGTGTTCGGTACCAAGACACAAAGTGGATCAAACAAATCTGAGTCATAGCTAAGACCATGGGCACGGAGTCAGACATACTTGGATGAGGGTTAAGCTGTGTGACCCTGGTGAAGCTATGTAACCTCTCTGAGGCTTACTTTCCCATTCTGTAAAATGGGGATTACAATGGCACCTCGTCATGAGGCCATTGTGAAGATTAAATGAACTGCCTGAAAAAGGAATCAGTCTCTGGGAAGTGACATCTTTAGTATGTTCTATCTTTAGCGTTGGAAAGTTGTGGGGAACATGGCTTAGAGGAGAAATACAGCTCTGTCTGGGAATTGTGCATAACCCAAAGGAAAAATGATCAATGCTGCATTCAGACTTCCTAAACCATAGGAAGGTCCTACACATGAATAAAAAGGATCCCCGAACAGTGCTACTCAAATTATGGCCTGCGCTCCCACACCAGTTCACAAACTCTTTGCAAGAGATCTGTGATGAGACAATGATACAGGTGAAAGTAAGTTTTGAAATTTTTATAGCAATTTTACATTGCTCTGACATCCAAATGCATGCTGGGTAGACTTGTCTCATTGAACAGTGTATAGATCATTTCCATTATGGTTGCATTTGCCTGGTACATTGCATGTGGATCAAGCTGTATGCCAGTTTATGTGTCAATCATGATGGACTGAAAATATTTAAAAATGGTCCTTTGAACAGATATTTTGCAATACATGATTTTATAGGCAGGCAGAGAACTTTAATTTTGAGTGGGCAGATGTCCTACATGGCTCAAACACAGAGAATTTAATTGAGGGGATTGATTACACAGACAGGGGAAGATCTGGGAAGCCAAGCAAGGGATGATGATACATCTCAGACTTTGGCTACATCAAGAAGCTGCTACCACTCCTGGGGCTGAAGGGAGAACAGGATGAGATGTTGCAACCCAAAACAAGATTCAGGTTGTCCAGAGGGAGCTAGACACATGGCTGGGCTTCCGCCCAGGAATCAGTGCCATGGAAGAGTCACTGCCACAGATACTACAAGAGAAAGTAGATAGAGAAAGAAATATACCCCGACTTTCCTCCTCCTTCCATTCCCTATTACTCTGCCAGAGCCTTCCATTGGTTGAATCCAGAAGCCAGTTGGCAAAGAAGCTTAGGGATACAGAGAAGGAGAATGACAATGAGTGGATCTTAGAGCAAATAAACCAATGACTGTCATGGGGCAAGAAACTAGCCAGACAGACCTGATCTCCAGTGACTTCTTCTGACCAAACCAAGGTGGCTGTGGGTTAGGACTCCTCACTGGCCCTCTGTCTCTAGGCATTGAGAAGATCAAGGAAGTTGATGCTCACTCAAGACTCTTGGAGTTTGGAAGGGTTGGGGAGATGGAATTTCCATACCACGAATCCCAAGGGCGGGATTAAGAAGCACGATTAAAGTCTGTTTCTCTAGATTATTTTCCCTCCAACCTCCCTCTTGTAACTTCCAAGGGTCGGGGGGATCCATGAAGTATGTGATGTCCTCCATTTTTTTAAATGGAGCTGTTAAAGCCAAAAGTTGTGTGCATTATGGAGATTTAGGAGAGTTTCTTCGAAAATGGAGAAAGAATTCTAAGGAAAAAGTTAAAACAAAACAAAAAACAAGAGGTTGGAAGACTAGAACACTTGTAAAAAGAACCTGCCAGGCTGGGATGCGGGGAGAAAATTGATATTAATGAAACATCATGAGCGAATTAAGACAGGCAAAGTGCTCTCAGATGTCTGTGGGGACTGCTCCTCTCACAGGCTTTTGGAAAAAGTTAACATGTAAAACTTGCTCATAAACAAAAGTATTTTAAGAATTTCAGCTCAGAGACATTCCTGGCTAGCATCGCTCATGCAGTTGGGAATACCTTTGATTAATTCCGGCTGGTAATTAGGTTGGAGACTGTTTGTGCCAAGAGCTCCCAAGAGCTTCATGAAGGGCGAGGAAGGAAGTCAGGGCACCACGGGAGAGCCCTCACCTCCTACCTTCCTGCCCTGCAGTGAGCTGGATGATTGGTGAGACCAGGAAACTCTCAGACTAGCTCAGGTCATCTGTAAGACTGTCACCTAAACCACCCTGCGTGTGACTACAGAAGACACCAACTGGAGCGTCTCTCTTTGGCTCCTTTCTCTGAGGACAGCCGCTCCCTTCCCTCCAGCCAGGTTTCAATCACAAGCCCTGGATGTAGCTGATTGGGCCAGGCGTGGTCACCTGACTGAGGCTGAGCCAATCAGATTCTCTCCACCCGGCATTTGGGACTAGCGTTTGCAGATGCTGGTCTGTTTCTTTGTGTTATTTAAACCCTGGAAGCGTAAGCTCAGGGTGTGCTGGTTGGCTGCCTTTTACAGAGAAAGAAAGATGAAGTAGATCCAGAGGAAAGAAATCACTCAAGGCAGTGGAACTTGAGAGAGACCCTGGTTATGGGGCCCTCGGTTCCTGTCCCCCCATAAGGCACGGTTTCATGGTCTCTCCTTGGGTGTTGGGAGGTGCATCGCCAGATGGTTGACGTTTTTATTGCTCGTGCAAGTTTGCGTTTCTGCTCTTTGCCACCGAGACACCAACAGTTTGAGAAAAATGATGTTCACCGTGTCATGGCTGAAAATGGCCCCCGCGCCTGCAGGAGAAGCTAGCCAAGAATACTTCCTTATTACTCAGTTCAATGCAGGAAACGTCCGTGCCATGCCTCTTAATTCTCTCTCCTATTTGGGGCTGGCAATAAAGAGAGAAGTGGGTGAAGACCTTGTGATTTCATGGCTCCCCTAAAGCTGCCCTGACCAGAACCAGCCCCTGCCCACCTGCCTTGTGTCCCACCATTGGAGTCCTTTCACTCTGTGTAGCTCAACACAGGATGCTACATGGCGAAGGATAAAGCCCTTTGTACGGATGACATGACTGAGGCTCAGAGCTTAGGTGACTACTCCTTGTAGCATCTAGCAAAGTTCTAGGCACCAGGGTTATACTTGGTAAGTCCAACTCATGCATGCCCATGACCCAGCTGTGGTCCTCAGAGGACTCCTGAAGCTGTCTTGGGGAAATGACTGTCAATGCTTCCCAATACTGGCTGTGACTTAGCATTACTGAAGTAGGCTTTTAGGGGAAAAAAAATCTGATGCTTGGGCCATATTCCAGACCAACTAAATCATAGGCTCTGGGTTTGGGACGTGGCCATCTTTAGTTTTCAGATGTTCCCAAGATGATTCTAAGAGGCTGTCAGGATTGAGAGCTAGTGACCTGAGTGAATTACTTATTGAAAAAAGGAAAGATTAATTGAACTATGAGTACTGGATCTTCACTGTTGAACACTGAGTTTGAATACCCTTCCCCCCCACCCAGTGCATTGCCTAGGATGGGTGGGAAGAAGGGGAAAGAGGAGGGTGGACTGGGACAGAATGGAGTTTAGATGCTTCCTAGCATCACTGAGGTCAACCCAACTTGGACTGCCTGAAGTTAATCAGTCATTATACTTCATTAATTTAGACTCAAGGTGAGGATTTATGAATGTTCTCAAACCATGAGGAAATGGCTTTGTTCAACAGAAGAAAGTTGTAAATAAGACAGCCAGCCCTTTGGCCTGCTTAAGGAAGCTACCCCCAAACACACACACACACACACACACACACACACACACACACACAATGGTGGGTTTGCTAATAATACACTGGATTTTAGCTAGTCATTAAAGTAGGTCCTTGGGGAGCACTATTTGCCAAACACTGTTCCTGGCATATGGTAGAGACTCAATAAATATTTGTTGAATTAATGAATAAATGAACATATTGTCACTGTAGAAGTCACCACATGCTCTTGGGATTACAGAAGGTTTTGAAAGAAATGTACTATTTGGAGGTCTAAACAAAAATGAGCTGACCTGTCACTGTCTGGAAACTGGAGGGGTTAATAGGCCAGAGTTCCAAATTTGGGCTGGGTGGTTTTCCTTGGTTTGGTTTTCAAGTTTCCCAAACTCTAAACGTCCCCTCTGTACACTCGACAGCTGGCTCCAGCCTGGCTCGATTTTGACCAATAATGAAGAGGAGTGTGGTAAGGCACACACAGCTTACACATGTCCTGCACAGGGGAGGTTACTGTCCCCTCT
>RCUC01089348.1:0-35349 GCA_003697995.1 Taxidea taxus jeffersonii
GCCTCTGGTTATGCTGGCCAGAGGCTGTGAAGCCACCACAATGAAACCGGGAAATGCATTCCAGGTGCCGAGCTGACTACATAATAACCTCTGAAGACATCAAACCGTTCTTAAATTGGGGAGGGGATGACTTTTGATGACACAATTTAAAACAGTTTTTATATTTTACGAAACCCCATGAGCAACGTTAACAGTCTTAAAGACCACATTCCAAGGATGGGGAAGAAAGCTTTTTTTTTTTTTTTTGGTACAGTACCCTATAAAAGCTTTTTTTTTTAAAATAAAAAGATCCATCATTTAAAAATATTTATTTAAGTAATTTTATTTGTTTTCCTTCATAGAAAAAAAAATCAGTAGGAACTTTCTTTTGAAAATAAGGACTATCCAACTGCCTTGAAGTAATGACAGAAATTGGCTGTTTCGATAGTGTGGCTGGGGAATGGTGGGGGAGGACTGAGAGAGAAGGGCGGGAGGGTGATGAAGAGCCAACCAAGTTGCGAGAGGAAGCTGGAGAGACAAAGGAAAGGATGCAAAGAACTGGGAGCTGTGGAGGAGAGGCAGGAATAGAGAGGGCTGATGAGGCCGGCATCTGGCTTCCACCTAAACTGCTACACTCACAGGGTGCAGCCAAGTTCCAAGTTCTCCAAATTCTTCCTCTTTGCAAAAATCCAATGGAAGTTCCCCCCTCCTCCTTTACAGGGCCGTCTCCCAGGACGATGCTCCTGCTGTCCCCAGGCCGGACTCTGCCCGTCTCCCTGGGGCTCTGCTCCCTTCACCCATTCTCCCCGGAAGTCATCCAATCCCCACTGAAAGGATGGTCTGCAGCTCCTGTCCATCCTCTAGCTCCTGTCCATCCTCCAGCTCCCGGCTACAGCAAGCACCTTGAGGACATGTGAGTGGTGGGTGTGGAGGCACAAATATAGCTTTCCAGAGTCACCTAGAAAACAGTTAGCTGTGCCTCCTATGTAACTCAAGAGAGGACGGTACTTCCAGTCTCTCTGAGCTCTGTGCCCCCTCTCCCGTTCTTACCACACACCCCATTAGCACCCCCTTCATGCCCCTTTTCTGTGTCCTTGTGCATCAAATTCCCTCAAAGACGCCTCCCTGCATCCAACCCCTCCCAGACTAGTAGGGCCAACCCTGGCTTTTAGGGTCACCTCCTCCAGGAAGCCGACCTCTTCCTGCGACCTTGCCCCCTGGGTTCCATTCTGCTGCACGTGCTCTGCAAGCAGCCTGCACCACCCATCCCAGAAAGGCCCTGCCCTATTCCTTGTGCAGTGATCTGCCAGGCTGCTCTCTCTATATGCTCATGAGTAAAAAACGGGGTGAGGGGAACATGGGGAGAGCAAGCCAAGGGCTTCCGACAAAGATCAACTGGAATTCACACTCTGCAGCTCCTTTCAAAGTGTTCCCATCTCTTTAAATTGTGAGCAGCTGGTAATAAACTCTGCCCTCTCCTAACTACTTCAGTGTAATTCTGGCCTTACAGGTTTCTGCGATGAGTCCCTGAAGAGGAAATTATTCTGTGACTTACAGTAGCACTGACCAGAAATTGCCACTCCTGGACAAAATATTTGAGCTAAGAGGAAGATCTGGCTTGCAGACCAGAAGTACCATTTACATAAGCTTAACACTTGTCCCTGCTGCTAGAAAATCTTCCAATCAAAATTCAAACAACAGTAACGTTGTCTGCCTTCCTTGCTATTTTGAACAACCAGTCATATAGTTCCTTCATGTAAAGCCACCAAATATCCCCACCCCCACCTAGCAAAGTGGGGGAGAAAGAGAGTTCTCGTTTTATACTATTTTTAAATGACAGTTTCCCATTCTTTCAACTTTTTCAGAAGGAAACTGCATACAGTCTAGTTTTGCAATTCGCACAGGACCTTTAGTTTCATTTGCCCACTTTGCAAGTTTTCTTTTTTTTTCCCCCAAAGATTCTTATTTATTTGATACACACACACACACACACACACACACACACACACACAGAGAGAGAGAGAAAGAGAGCACAAATGGGAGCAGCAGGCAGAGGGAGAAAAGGCTTCCCGCTGAACAGGGAGTCTGATTCAGGGCTCATCCCAGGACTGGGATCATGACCTGAGATGAAGGCAGACACTTAAGCGACTGAGCCACCCAGGTGTCCCTTTGCAAGTTTTCATAGTGTAAGTTTAAGTCGCAGACATAAAACTCACAATGAAAAACAAGATACAGAGCATTTGCAGGACCCAGAGTACTATATCCCTGTGATACATTCATCGTCCTTTATGTACAGCCATGTCAAAAATCTTACATCAGTGTCATCTGAACACACCCAAAAATCATTCATTTCACTTTTGGGTGATGATTCACACAGATAGTCTCAGTAGATTTTCTTAGTCATGGAATTTTAGAGTTGGAGCATCAGGCCGTGGTAAACCCAACCTGTGCCTCTCATTTTACAGATGAGGGCCTGGCCTATGAAATGACTGCCCCCAGGCAGGAGCAAGTTCCCCAACCCTCGGCCTAATGCCTTCCTCTCTATTCATATCATTGTCAGCTCCATTTACAAAATGAGAGCGATGTTTCTCCTATTCTGTACAAAGAGTTAGCCACCATCTCCGTATTTTGTCTTGGGATTTACATTCTAAGCCATCCTCCTTGGTAAGGCCTCCTGGGTGACAACCAGGCCCCATCAGCCAACGCAGTGTGATGCTCAGATTATTTTGTAGAATTAATTAGCTCTTCCACGCTGGCCTTTTTCCCCTGAGGAGGCTTCCATGCTAAAGAATTGGCAACGTGGGGCCTCAATACAGAGTCATGCAGGAGAATCTCAGGATAAAAAAGTGAGACCAAGGGGCACCTGGGTGGCTCAGTTGATTAAGCAGCTGCCTTCAGCTCAGGTCATGATCCTGGAGTCCTGGGATCGAGTCCCGCATCGGGCTCCCAGCTCCACGGGGAGTCTGCTTCTCCCTCTGACCTTCTCCCCTCTCATGCTCTCTCTCACTCTCTCTCTCTCTGAAATAATAAATAAAATCTTTAAAAAAAAAGATTTTAAAAAGTGACTCCAAATACGGAGTGGAAAGGAAATCTGGACTCCTGGATGCTGGGCGAACCAAGCCTATGACCTGAGACTTTCCCTTGTCCCTGGATCTGATTCATTATCTCCACACAATTTTTCCTCCAGGTTAAGGAAATTAAATGGGATGACACTATCAATCAGGGGTTGATTAATAAGGTCTGGGAAATAAAGTAGTTGCTTCCTTATATTTCATGGGGGGAGAGAGGGTGAAGGGTAGCTGTGAGCTGCAGAATGATAACTTATCCTTTCGGTTCTTTACGAAGAGGCAAAATGAGCAGACACATTACCTGGTGGTATTGGCGAATACTCTCCAAACTTCTGCAGCAAATTCCCTCCAGACACTCCTTTACCAGCAACAGATGGGTAGGTCCCAACCTACAGTTACTGCATGGGATTCCAGTCTATGTCTGGTTTTCTCAGTCAGCAGACACTATAACGAGCAGGTACTTAAAAAGCTCTGATGGCGAGCGGCCTTCCTACTCAAAATGTTTGAGATTTACACGGACGGAGATTTCCCACCTTCCTGTTTACCAAATTCCAACTTAAAATGTGTGTTAAATGTAATGTAGGAGGCAAATACAGTTGAGCCTAATTACTATGTGAAAGAAAGATCTATGTTTGGCAATAGAGATTTTTGGGGGGTGGGGGAGGAGCTAGATATCCTTAATTCTGACAAGCAAAACCCATCAAGGGGTGAAAACACATCATCAGCATGGTGTCAGGTACAAAACCATCCTAGGAGCAGCTCCGACCTTGGAATGCAAGTGTGAGACAGTGCAGAGGACAGAACAAGTTATCTGAAATCAGAAGACCCAGGACTGAGTGCAGAAATTCCAGCCACTAGCTCTGTAAGCTTAGACAAACCCCAAGGTCACCTCCTCATTTGTAAAATGTAGTAAATAAAGGCGTAAATGCTTTCAACCTAGTCGGGCTCAAATTAGATAATGAAGAAGTGCTTTATTAACTGGAAGGAGTTAAAGAAAGGGTACTTGTTATCACGATGGTAATAAAAACTGACTTTTCTGTTTCCACTGCAGTTTTACTCACACACAATTGTCCATCGCATTTCTGGTAACTCTTGCCCTTCGGTGATGTTGCCACCAAAGAGCAAGAAAATGTTTTGGTTCACTTGGCAGGAATTACAAGATGATTTCTCTGACTATCCATCTTGCAACTATGAATTTCCCCCTTCTGTCCCCTCAGTTGTACAAGTCTATGATTCCACTTCTGCTTCCCTTGAAGGGAATTCCCACAGATTTCAACCCCTGGCCTTTACAAGTTCATTTTTCTTCCCCTGCAGGAGGCAAAAGCTAGGAGGGAATTAGGTGGTCTCTCTGCTCTCAAAGTATCAGACTTCCTCCACAAAGGGGTAATTTTCCAATTTTAGCACAAAGAGCACAATATCACTTCATTTCACACCAGAGGGAAAGAACTGGTAAAACTACTTTAGTTTGGATTTCTTTATCTCCATTAAATGCCCAGGAAGGTGAGTGAGCTGAGAGACAGGGTGCACAGAGTGAATTACACTGGGGCTCAGAAGAGCTTTTTAGGACTCATCCTGAGACAGGAAGTGATGAAATCAGCTCCCACATGAACTGAGAGGCTGTCATGTGCATTCACCCACTTCCTGTCTCGACTGGTGTAAGAGGAGGATTGTGAGGGGAAAGCAGAGCTTGGGGAAGTATGTTGTCGGGAGAGGGAAGAAGAGGCTGATGAGAGGCTGTGGGAAAAGTCCCAGTGCTGTCCCTTACCCCTGTGCCCTCATCCTTCTGGGGCTGAGATAAGTAAGCTGGTTTCTTTCTACTCCCCACCTCTTATTGTGAAAAGCAGCTGAGTTTAATTATATCCTCTTGTGCTACTGAAAATGCTAACAGAAGAAGGTACAAACTACAGCCTGCTTGTTGTTTAGTTTAGAGTTCAAGTGTGGATGTTTACGAATCTTCTGCTTTACCCTATGCCCACTCTGAAGAGTTTAGTGGAAGAAGGTACAGAAAGGATGGATGATTCCAGTAGGTGGGCTCCAGGTTTCCTCTATCTCCCTGGGCCAACGTTATTAATATTTATTATTCTCACTTCATCCATTAGGGAGAAGTGATAGAGTTAACAGATAATTTCAGAGGAATGTTGGTAGTACTGGTCACAAAGGGAACGGACAGTATCATGGTGGGAATGCATATCGGGTGTGGTCAACAGGAAGCTGATGTGGAACGTACACGATTTCAGGCCTGTAGGCCCTACTCCTTCTTGCCAAGGTTCAGGCCCTCTTCTCGTGATATCAATATCATAACAAGAAAAGCCACAAGCAGATGAAGCAGAGGGTAATCAAAGGTGGGGCAACATGGGGTCTCAGGAGATCCACCTTGAGGGAAGGTTTGGGGAAGAGTCTGGGTGAGGTTTGCACCATAAACAAAGATGGACTCCAAAGGAGATTCTATTTGGTTGCAAACAAAACTTTTGAATGTTGTGAAGAACCACGTGCTTAGTGACATCCTGAGTGGTGCCAACCTGCTGACTCTCCCACTGTCACTTCAACCCCATGCACTTTGGATGTCCCGCCAGTTCTACCCAGTGGCCACTGCTGGGAAAGAGACCCTGGCAGGGAAACAACAGCTTATCCAGCAGGAGCTGGATTTGGAACACTGGTTTGGTGGTGGCCTTGATTATCCCAGGCTCCTCCAGTCACTGATGGGGGTATGTGCTCAGCCCCACCACAACTGACAGGGAAGTCAACTGAAGCCCCCTGAAACCTACAATTTGAAAGTCCTGGTCAATGCCAGACTCTGGGATAATCTTCCTTGCAAACTACAAAGTTGTAAAAAGCAACTTTTCCCCCCAACTCATTTGTAAGTTAGACAAAGTTACCTTTTTTAGCAACAGTAGTAAAGTAGAAAGTTAAAGAATAGATACAGGGACCCCAAGTTGGGCCTTAAAACTTGGACTATGTCAAGATAAGGCTTTATGAGGTAAGCCATGCAAAAATCAAATAAAAAATACCCATGTGACAAATTAAAGTCCTTCTCCAGGTATGGTACACACCCCGATGGGCATAATTTCCATATAACCGTATACCCTATACAACCCTATAGAACTGCAGGCACATACAGATCTGACCCTCCGCCACACCTGAACTAGGACCACTCAGGCCTCCAGGCCACATGGCCCACTTCTCCATATTCTTATCAGCCCCCTTCCCTTTCTGAGAAGTGGATACAAGCAACCTTCACTACATTCCTCAAGTGTCTCATCCATGGGGGATGCCTAACTTGCTGCCCCAATCAAGGGCCTTCTTGCTCAATGTCAAATGTGACAATTTATGCTTTCTCCATTTCTGACTTCCTATCTACATAGGATCTAGAGCTTCATCCATCCAAGTAATCATCCTCTTACTATAGAGCAATGGTTTTCAAACTATGGTCTTGGAACCGTTGGAGTCTACAGGGCTTCTCAGGGGCCAGTGTAGAGAGTTTGGGTAAAGTCAGGGCTGTTGGACTCTTTCCCTTCCCCCAGTTCTACCATAGCAATCTTGCTTCATTCCACATTAGATGTTGGGGTTCCAGACCACCTTTGAATTTCTTACTCAGATAAGAAACCTATGAAAGCTTGCCAGGTTTGGGCAGATGAGATGGGGGCTGAACTGGGTGACTTCATCACACACTTTTACCAGAATGATAAAGTTGGGGACTGTCATCCCCAAGATTCCCTCAGCTTCCACCAAGAGGCTCTGAAGTGTTTGTGTCCATGCCAGTCTGTGATCAGATTAGACCCCAACAACATCTCCTGAAAATAGGAATTACCATTCCAATATTTGATGTGTGAATAAACAGACTTCTTAAGTGGTTATGGCTATTGAGTCAGAGCTACGAGCCATGACACACACCAGTTTTTGGACATTGAACCCCAACTCTTCCCACGATACTCTATTGTAGAATAAGTGTTGTGATCTTCTCTTTCTTGAAGTACTTTACCCGCATACTAATTCTTTCCTTTGATCTCATCTTCCCAAGAAGGCCTTATCAATTTCCCAACTTCAAGAGGGTCTGAGGGAAGAAATGGGAGTAAGAAATGAAGATCATAAAGGCAACCCTTTCCTGGAACTTCTGGAAATCTCTTGGGCCACTTCAGGCTTTATGGCACATGGCCTTCCCAACATGAACTACCCATGGCCAGTATCGAGAAACAAAACAAGCAAATTACTGAAAATGACTAACAGATACAATTAGACTATTAATATTCAGTAGCTGGCATCATTCAAATGCACATTTCCTTGACACACCAGGTAAATTGCTGGGTTTCTGGGTAACTTCCCTCTGCCCTTAAATGCGCTTCAGGAAATGTGTGATTCCAAACAAAACAAACTTGCAACTTCTAGGCTAGTACTAGAAGTATTATAAATGAGTATTTCTTAGAACCCAAAAGACGTATCCAGCAAGAAAAATAGGAAAAGAATATAGTTCCTCTGTTTTCAAGAATACTAAGGACTTAAAAGCACCTGTACCTTAGGTTAGTAACTTACTACTGTGTGTGCATCACTTAGAATGTGCTGTGCTCAGACCACTCAGGACTGAGTCTCCAAAAAGCAGCAACAAGTGACCCCTTCCCTCGCACTGTCTCTCTAGCTAGTGCAGGTGTGAACATAAGAGGCTGCCTTATTTTAGGGAAGGCGACATCCAAGCCAGAGCCCGACACACGCACACACACGTGCCTTCAGCGTGAAACATCCATCACTTTCTCCAAAGAAGTGCACTTTGCAAGGCCTTTTTCTGGGAACCACTACTGGGAAACAGCCAGCACAAATGCCTTCTCCCTGGAACATCATGACTCAGAAGCGGGGAGATCTCCGAGAACTTACATGCACCCTGGATTTTTAATACTTCACCTGGGCAGAAAAGTCAATTAGCTTGGGAAGCAGCACCTTGCCCCCTTCGTCGCTCTTCAGGAAATCCAGCAAACTGCCTGTTGGTAGAGGAGAGACCAGTGAGTGTAGTTCAAATACACAAGACCAAAATCCGAACAAAAGTCAAAGGATCATGACTATTAGTGAGGGAGCACACAATGATTGCCTTTGTGATTCTGTATGGCCATAGTGCCTTTTCCTGAAGTTGGTCAAATCCAGGCCCCTCTAACCTGTTACCTTCGACCTGATGTGAAATGTGGTGTGTGGGCCAGGTAAGAAAGGGTGACAGGGTGTGGGGGGCAGTGTTTTTCTAGCTCTGCGTTTCAGGGCACTTTGCACCTGCCGTCACAATCCACCTAGAGCAGCTGTCTGATCTTCAGAGCTGCCCAGAGACAGAAACCAGCAGGTCCTCCTGGGGGACCTGCCTGGAGTGGCACTGGGCGAGGCTCACTCCTATTTGTGTCCAGCTGAAGCACAGAAGCCAGCGCCTGCGACAGGGGCTCAAGGAGTAGCTGGTGAACATACTGTGCTTTGTACCTAAAAGAAAGTGTGTCGATAAACCCTCCTACTTCCCACGGCTTTGTCGCTAAAACAAGCCCTGCTTTTTCTCCTAGAACTTAGAGTGTCAACCTTGGACAAGTTGCTTACCTATAACGCCTTAGTCCCTGTAAAGAGGGCATGTCCTACTAGCTATTGTCAGAGGCCTTGTGAGGACAGATTTAAAAAGCACGCGCCGCAGTGCCTGGCAAGCAGTTAAGTGCTCAGTAAAGGTTCTGCTACTTCATCCTCAACACAGAACAATGGCACTTAGCTCTGCGACTGCTAAGAAGATTAAGGGAGATCACCCAAGGAACACATCAAGAACACTCTGGTATACAGTAAGTACTCAATAAAAGCTAAGTGATGTTATGAGGAGAAATTCGTATTTATATTTATGATTCAAATACTTCCAGCCGCTTAATTCACAAGTACTTACTGAACCACAAAGTTCCATTTCTGGGTTATGGCAACCTAAGCCACAGGGGTAGTTTTTTGATTTGTTTTTAACAACATCCTTTTTTTGGAAGGACTCTCAGTGACTGATACTCTGAAATATTTACATATATTAAATAAGAAAATTTTATATTCATCTTTCTAATCTACTCATCAGAGACATCACATTATGATCTCCATGATGTAGGATTCTTAATTCGGTACTATTGCTTATGTTTTTTTTCTTTTCTTCCTTCATTCCTTCTAAAGAATTTTAAAGAACCATTTGGTAGCTTGGTAGTATGTCTAACTGATGTGGAGGAAGAAGGGTAGTAATTCACACCCTCTTATCTGAAGGTAATATCAGCCAGAGAAAACATGGTTGCTGGACACCTCTTGGTCAGTGATTCTGATTACAGAGGAATACAACCTCTAACGGTTTCAAAAATGTTCCCCTTTTAAACTGACACCCTGAACAAGCAGATAATATTAAAGAGGAAAATGAATGCATTTTAGGATCCTGAGAACTCCCGTTTTAAAGATATAACAAGAATATTCCTATTTGAGATATGTGTTTTTTTGACAAATATTTATTAGGGGGCTCCTACATTTTGCATGCAATTCTTATGGCTAATATGACTAAGAAGACAAATGCAGGGAATATAGAAAGATCATGTATTATTTCTATAATACAGATTAACACTTATAATATTTCTGGTGAGGTGGTTTATGAAAATGCTTTGTGTCCCCATGTGTTCTGATTTTTCACTAGTGAGCATGCTGTTTTGGAATTAAAATTATTGGAATATTCCGTGAACATTTAAACTTTTTACTTTGGGACACCGGAGTGGCTAGGTCCGTTAAGAATCTGCTTTTGGCTCCAGTCAGGACCCCAGGGTACTGGGATCAAGGCCCACATGGGGCTCTCTGCTTAGTGGGGAGTGTGCTTCTCCCTCTACTCCTCCCCCCACCCCGTTTGTGATCTCTCTCTCTCTCAAATAAATAAAGATCTTTAAAAAAAATAAAAAAAACAAACGTTTTACTTTTGGAGCCTGAAGCCTTTCAAAAGCCCTGGGTTTGGGGGATGTGCTCACCCTTGGCCATGTACTCGGTGATGATGTAGATAGGCTCCTCTCTGGTAACCACGGCATAGAGCCTCACCAGCTTGTCGTGCTGAAGGGTTTTCATGAGGTTGGCTTCCTCCAGGAATGCTTGCACAGACATAGTGCCTGGTTTCAGGGTTTTCACAGCCACTTTGGTACTATTGTTATAGTAACCTAGCAAGACAGCAGAAGAGAGGGCATGTTTGATCCAACTGAAAACCAGAAAGTTCATGCAGGGTTAAAAGAAAATTTATATAGAGAAAAAACTGACACAAAACTCTAGATAATGTTAACATAAGGAGAGGCCAAATCAAGGGTGTACGAGAATTCTCTGTACCATCTTTACAAAAAAATCTAAAATTATTCCAAAATCAATAAGGTTTCATAAAGCATTGTTTTGGAAAACTAAAACTCCCCAAGCTTCTGTATGCAATCCATCATGGGGACAAAGATTTTCCTCTAGTGAATAAAATGTTCTTTATCCAAGAACAAAAAAAAAATGCATAGCATGGCTCTCTTACACACACACACACACACACACACGCACGCACTCACAGGTCTGGAAGAAAACACTAAAATATGCCAAGTGCCGGCCATCTCCAATGGCGCAATTAGAGTGAATTCATTTGTGTTCACGATACAAATTTTCTACGATGAGTATGTATTATTTTGTAATCAGAAAAAGAAAGGTCTGCATTTTAAGAAATTATATATACTAACTTTGAAGTATAATATGCTAGAGCATTTCCCCAAGCTTCCCAAGACAACTGGACTTGGGTGACTCTATATGAGCAAAGGCTTCTGTACCAAGATGTCTGGGACTCACCAGCTGCCACCCCCTCCCATGCCCAGAAGCAGAGAGTCCTGCAGTAAAGAAACCTGTTAGCCCTGGGTAATCTCAGCGCTTTCCATACCTTCTTGACCATAGGACACACTATCATGTACCTTTTCACACCCTGCGAAATGCACTTTGGGAAATACTAACTCCTTCATATAGTTTCCCCAAAGTCCCTTTTTCTGGAACCTGCCCCAATGGTGTGCCTAATTCTGAGCCTCATTTTCTCCTGGTCCCCCTCTTCTCAGTGGTTTGACAAAGCAGAAATAGAGATAATTACATTCCCCTTTCCTTTCCTCTCTTTCTGTACTTCTCTTGGAAGTGCAAGAGAAAGGTGAGCGGGGAGTGGCAGCAGGTTCCCTGTGGGTTGCTCTTACCCCTATTACAGTTTTTGTTTTGTTTTGTTTTGTTTAACTTGCCTTATGAAATGGTGATGTCTAGGGTCAAGTGCCTGGTCTCTTTGTTAGATCATTAACTATCTGTGTCTGTACAGAACACAGAGATGACTGGAAGCATGCTCAATAAAACATCAACAATGATGAGGATCTCTGGGTGGCAGAATTTGGAGTGACTCTGAATTTCTTTTGTTCTGTTCCATTTTAATTCATTTTGTGAATGAGTATGTATCTTTCTTTACAAAGGGATTTTTTTAAGGAAATTATGTCTCTATTTCCACACTTCCAAATGTGTCAGAAAAAGTATTAGTTTACAGCTAACAGTTGACCATACTTACTAACTTTTCTTCTGGTCATTGATACTTATTACTTCATTAAAACTTTTCCCTTGATATTTCACTTTTTTTTTTTAAAGATTTTATTCATTTATTTGGCAGAGAGAGGGAGAGATCACAAGTAGGCAGAGAGGCAGGCAGAGAGAGGGGGAAAACAGGTTCCCTGCTGAGCAGACAGCCCGATGCGGGGCTCAATCCCAGGACCCTGAGATCATGACCTGAGCTGAAGGCAGAGGCTTTAACACACTGAGCCACTCAGGTGCCCCTTGATATTTTACTTTGATTCGCACTTACTAGTCGCTTATAGTGTTGTAAAGGAAAATGAAAAAATGTAATATGCAAAGTAAAATAAGTGTTAGGATTGGGGCACCTGGGTGGCTCAATGGGTTAAGGCCTCTGCCTTCGCTCGGGTCATGATCCCAGGTCCTGGGATTGAGCCCCGCATCGGGCTCTCTGCTTAACAGGGAGCCTGCTTCCCCCACTCTCTCTGCCTGCCTCTCTGACTACTTGTGATCTCTCTCTGTCAAATAAATAAATCTTTAAAAAAAAAAAAGTGTTAGGATTATGGATAAGCCAATAACAGAAAGCTGACAAAATAGAAAACTGTACTAGGTTATTTTCAAAAGCCACAACCTATAAAAAATAATGGAATCATAAATCTATTAAACTGATTTTCATTTAAATGCATAATTACACAAATATGATCTTTCTTACAGCTCTTAAGTGTAAATTTAGAGTAAATGCCACCAATAAAAGTCCCTTTGACATTGCATTTGAACCAAGAAAAGTCATTATCTCAAAACTGCAATAAGATTCACCTCACACTTGTCAGAATGGCTAAAATAAAAAAGAAAAAACATCAAGTGTTGGCCAGGATGTGGGGTAAAGGGAACCCTATTGCACAATTGGTGGGAATGCAAACTGGTGAAGCCACTATGGAAAACGGTATGGGGGTTCCTAAAAAAAAAAAAAAAATTAAAAGTGAAACTACCCCATGATCCAGGAATCACACTACTAGGTATCTTACCCCTAAAATATAAAAACACTAATTCAAAGGAAAACATGCACCCCTATGTCTATAGTAGCATTATTTAAACAGCCAGACAATGGAAGCAGCCCAAGTGCCCATTGATAGATTAATGGATAAAGAAGATATGAGATACATATATATATTAAACACTATATATATGTGTGTGTGTGTGTGTGTGTGTGTGTGTGTGCGCGCGTGCACGCGCAATGGAATACTATTCAGTCATAAAAAAGAATGCAATCTTGCCATCTGCAACAACGTGGATGGGGCTAGAGGATATAATGCTAACTGAAATAAGTCAGAGAGAGACAAATAGCATATGATTTCACTCATATGTGGAATTTAGGAACAAAACAAACAAGCAAAGAAAAAAAAGAGAGACAAACCAAGAAATAGACTTAACTGTTGAGAACAAATTGAGGGTTACCAGAGGGGAGAGGGATGGTGGGAAGGGTGAAATAGGTGATGGGGATTAAAAAGCACTCATCAAAAAAAAATAAAAAATAAAAATAAAAAAGATTCATCATAAATTTGTGTAAAGGGTTATACACAGGTATTCAGTTACAGGAATAAATCTAATAAATGAATTTAGAAAGTCAGAGGATACAAAGTTAATAAACAGAAATCTATTGTATCTCTATATACTAATAGTGAAGTAGCAGAAGGAGTAATTAAGAAAACAATCCCAGGGGCACCTGGGTGGCTCAGTGGGTTAAGCCTCTGCCTTCAGCTCAGGTCATAATCTCAGGGTCCTGGGATCGAGCCCCGCATCGGGCTCTCTGCTCAGCGGGGAGCCTGCTTCCTCCTCTCTCTCTGCCTGCTTCTCTGCCTACTTGTGATCTCTGTCTATCAAGTAAATAAAAAAATAAAAAAAAAAAGAAAACAATCCCATTTATAATTGTACCAAAAAGAATAAAATATCTAGGAATAAATTTAACCAAGGAGGTAAAAGACCTATACTCTGAATACTATAAAACACTGATGAAAGAAATTAAAGATGATATAAACCAACAGAAAGATACACTGTGCTCATGGATTAGAATTAATATCGTTAAAATGAACTTACTATGCAAAGCAATATACAGATTCAATGTAATCTCAATCAAAATGCCAACAGCATTTTTTACAGAACTAGAAAAAATAATCTGAAAATTTGTATGGAACCACAAAAGGCCCTAATAGCCAAAGCAATCCTGAGAAAGAACAAAGCTGAAAGTATCATAGTCCCAGGTTTCAAGGTATAGTACAAAGTTATAATAATTAAAATGGTATGGTACTGGCACAAAAACAGACATACACATCATCAGAACAGAATAGAGAGCCCAGAAATAAACTCATACTTGTATGGTCAATTAATCTATGACAAAGAAGGCAAGAATATATACAATGGGGAAAAGATAGTTTTTATAATAAATGGAGTTAAGAGAATTGGACAGCTACATGCAAAACAATGAAACTGGACTACATTCTTATACCATACACAAAAATAAACTCAAAATTGATTAAAGACTTAGATATAAAACCCAAAACTATAAAACTCCTAAAAGAAAACATAGCCAGTAAACACTTGGACATCAGCCTTCACAACGTATTTATAAATATGTCTCCTCAGGAAAGGAAAACAAAAGCAAAACTAATCTACTGGGACTACATCAAAATAAATAGCTTTTGCATAGCAAAGGCAATCATCAACAAAATGAAAAGACAACCTACTCAGTGGGAGAAGATATTTGCAAGTGATATATCCAATAAGGGGTTAATATCCAAATATATAAGGACCCTCTATAACTCAACACCAGAAAAACCAAGTAATCTGATTAAAAATGGGTAGGGGACCTGAACAGACATTTTTCCAAAGAAGACTTACAGATGACCAACACACATATGAAAAGATGCTCAACATCACTAATTATCAGGAAAACGCAAATCAAAACTACAGTGAGATCTCACTTCACACCTGTCAGGATGGCTAGTATCAAAAAGACAAGAAACAATAAGTGTTGGTGAGGATGTGGAGAAAAAGGAACCCTCATGCACTGTTGGTAGGGATGTAAATTTGTGCAGCCACTGTGGAAAACAGTATGGAGGTTCCTCAAAAAATTAAAAATAGAAATACCATATGATCCAGCAATTCCACTTTTGGGTATTTACCCAGAGAAAATGAAACACTAATTCTAAAAGATAAACGCACGCCTATGTGTCTTACAGCATTATTTACAATAGCCAAGGTATGGAAGCAACCTAAGCATCCATCAGTAGATGAATACATAAGGAAGTGGTAAACACACGTGTACACACACACACACACACACACAGGAATTTACTCGGCCATAAAAAAGATGAGATCTTGCCATCAGCGACAGCATGAATGGACCTAGAGGGCATGATGCTAAGTGAAATATGTCAGACAAAGAAAGACAAATACTATATGATTTCACTTAATTGTAGAATCTAAAAAAACAAAACAAATGAACAAACAAACAACAACAACAAAAAACAGACTCAACAGAGAACAAGCTGATGGTTGCTGGAGGGGAAGAGGGTGTGAGAAAGGGCAAAATGAGTGTAGAGAATAAAGAGGTACCATGTCCAGTTATAAAATAAATAAGTCACGGAGATGAAAAGGAGAGCATAAGGAATATCATCAATAATACTGTAACTATATTACGTGGTGACAGATGGTGACTGCACTTACCAGGGTGAGCAGTAATACACAGAATGGTCAAACCACTATTTTGTGGATCTGAAAGCAATATAACATTGTGTGCCAACTATCCTCCAATAACAAATACAAGTAATAAATTACACAAAATGCAAAAAAAAAAAAAGGTTTATACACAGATCCTCAGTTACATGATTGTACCAATGGCAAAGCAGCAAGAAAATACACTCTTTGGCACATGTAAATGACAAAGGACTAGTGTCCAGAATATATAAAGAATTCCTATAAATCAATATGAAAAATTGAAAAATGGGCAAAGACTTGCATAGATATTTTTTTAAAAAGTCCATTGGGTGATGGACCTTAAGTAGGGCAAGTGATGTAATGGACACTGGGTGTTATGTAAGACTGATGAATCATGAACTCTACCTCTGCAGCTAACAATACACTATATGTTAATTAATTGAATTTAAATTAAAAAAAAGAAGTCCCAATGGCTAAGAAACATGTAAAAAGAACTCAATCTTACAAGTAATCAGAGACATGCAAACAAAGCCATAGGAAGACACACCACCACCCAGATCAACCACAGACAATGTGAGTGCTGGTGAGCACACGACCCTAGCGGGGAAACAGGGACAGCTCCCCAAGGCCACCGCCTTCTGTGCTCTTTTCTGAACATCAGTGAAATTCAGCCGTTAAGCTATCTTTACCAACATTCCCAGGGGCTCATGACAGATGTTGACAGAGTAGTCTTCTCTCAAGAGCAATTACCTTGAGTGACCACACACACACCAAGGGCTGTGCTGACCTGCGGCCCACCTCCTTCTAGATACAATTCTGTTGATCAGGAAATGGCACACTGAGATCTCTTGAACATTTTGCTGGGACAAGCACTTTGGAAACAGAGTTGGCAGTATTTAGGAGAGTTGAAGATTCATACTCCCATGATCCAGCAAACGGACTCCTGGCCACCCTAGAGAAAACTATGTACCCTTGCACCAGTACGAAAATGTTCCTGGCAGAATTGTTCATAGAGGCTTAACACTCGGAACATGTCCAGTTCCATCAGTAAACAGTGAAATCACTGGATAAGCTGTCGTATCATGTACGTACAGATATAACACAGCCCTATAGAGCAATGAAGGTAAATGAACTGTAGCGATACCCCAAAGACATGGATGAATCTCACAAGGATAATGCTGAACAGAAGAGGCATGACTAATACAAGAGTCCATTTGGTAGGATTCATTCACATAAAGTTTAAAAACCGGCAAAACTAAACTATATGTTTGAGGACACACACCCCCACATACAAAAATAGCAGAAGTGTAAAGAAAAGAAAATTACCACAAAAGTCAGAATGGCAGCTGCCTTTGGGGGATGGCGAGGTTGGGGTTGGGAATGGATAAGTGGGGTCTTTTGGGTGGCAAGTTTCCAGCATGTGATCTCAGTCAGTATCTACCACACCAGTTTTCCTTTTGTGATTATTTGTGATACTGAATATTTGTGTTGTATATACTTTCCAGTCCGCTTGTTATATTACACAGCAATAAAAGTGAAATAATAAAAGCAATAAAAGTGAATAAATAAATAAAAGCAATAAAAGTGAAAGAAACAAAACTGTTCTCTCTCTCTCTGTCATCAAACAATGGAATTCACTGAGACTTTTGCATCATATAAAATTATGGGTAAAGGATGAAGGAAAAAATGTGTTCCAAGGGTAGGGGAAAAGTTATCAGGAAATAGCACTGCTGCTAAAGATATTAAAAGTGCTGATAAGGAGTTTGTGATGAACAGTGACTAAAACAGCTGTGTCGAGCAGAGCTCAAGAATGGCAACAGCTCCCCTTTACTGGTGTCTTGGAGCTGTGGGATTTAAACAACAGGGCAGGTTTCCAACTTGCACTAAAGGTATGATTCTTATTTGGCGCTACAGATCGAATTGTACTTTACCAAGATATTCTCCAGCAGGGTGTAGGTTCAATTAACCTAGTCATGGAGATTTGGGTTGGCATTACAGATGGCAAATTATTATTTTTTAAAAATCATTTGAAAGTAAAGAATGTCTTGAAGAGTGCCACTTTGGCACAGTTGAAGAAAGTTGGGGTGACAATTTGAGAAAGCTCTCAAATTTTCGGGGGTGACTAATTTGCTAAATACCACAAAATGGAAGTTGGCTTTTAAAAAAGATGCATAGGGTTGATTTTGCAAGTTGGCTGGTGATTAATTTCAACGTAGTTTGTTCAAATGACAATGTATCAAGCAAAATTCAATTGAAAACAAGTTCCCTTTCTTCTATACAGTCTCTTCATAGACCAAGTGGTAACAGGAAACATCATCCTTGGCTTCACTGACCAGTCAGTTCCCTTGGAATCCAATAATCCACGGGGTAAAAACGTGTCACCAAGCCAGATGTCAAGAGGATCACACGAATGAGAGGAAACAGCTTGAGGGAGAAACTCCTTTCTTTTATCCCCACCCCTCTTCCCGAGAACAGGTCACTTCCTAGTATTTTTCACTGCATTTCAGACCAAAAAAATCTGGACCATAAATGTGACTGGTGATCTATGAACCATTCCTCAAGCTTCACAAAAACATTAATTTACTTGGTTAACAGGAATATCATTTTTAATTTGTTCTTTTTCTATCATTGAGAAAATCTAGCCTGCCCGTCTCTTGTGAAATAAAATAGAGAAATAAAAAGAGAAATAAAAACAAAATTCAGGCAGCTCTAAATGGCAGACTTTGCTATTTCACCAGCCCTCACACAGCTGGAACTGAGACACACAGACACACCTAGAAGAGGGGGTATCTTTGACCTCTGATGCATAATATAATGTCACCAATCATTATTCTTTTGGTTGTATTCCCAGTATTCTTCTGCTAAATGTATTCAACATATTGACGTTATTTCAAGAGCTAAGGAAGAGGTCCCTGATAGCCAAATTCCCAGAACCATATCTACAAAAGAGCCCAGATCAAAAGTTTTATTTTGTTCTTTTCTTTTTTTCCTTTCTTCCTTCTTTCCTTCCTTCCTGCCCCACCCTGTTACTACCTCCTCTTCCTTCCTTTCTTTAATACAAGACTAGAAAGAGAAAAGCACAATTAAAAAATAATCATCAATGTCAATATCCTGGCTATGATATCATACTGCAGTTTTGCAAGATGTTAGTATTGGGGAAACTGGATAAAGGTTACATGGGATCTCTCTGTATCATATATATATAACATATATAAAGTTTTGTTGAAATATAATCCATATACCATACCATTTGCCTATTTAAATTATATATTTCATTGGTTTCCATATATTCAGAGTTGTGAGCCCAACAGCACAATTGTTGAAACATTTGCATCACCCCTAAAAGAAACCCCATATCCATTGACAGTCACACCCCCATCCTTCCAGCCTCCCACCCGAGGCAACCACTCATTTCCTTTGTCTTTACAGATTTGCCTACTCACAACATTTCATATACATGGAATCACACAATATGTGGTCCTCCTTGTCTGTCTGGCCTCTGTCATTCAACATAGTGTTTTCAAGGGTTATCCACATTGTAGGATATGTCAGTACTTTATTTCTTTTTATTGCTGAATAATATTCGACAGTATGGATACACCACATTTTGTCTATCTATTCAATTGATGGACATGTGGGTTGTTTACACTCTTTTTTTTAAAGATTTTATTTATTTACTTGAGAGACAGAGATCACAAGTAGGCAGAGAGGCAGGTGGCGGTAGGGGTGGGGTGGGAAACAGGCTCCCTGCTGACCAGGGAACCTGATGTCCAGCTCAATACCAGGACCCTGGGATCATGACCTGAGCCGAAGGCAGAGGCTTAACTCATTGAGCCACCAGGCACCCCTTTTTACACTCTTTAACTATTATGAATAATAATGTTCTCACAAATATTCCTATAAAAGTGTTTGCATGGACATGTTTTAATTTCTGGATCATTTCTTCCAATTGCATATAAATCTATCATTATGTCAAAATAAAAAGTTTAATTTAAAAACCCCAAGAAAGAGGGGTGCCTGGGTTGCTCAGTCAGTTAAATGCCAGACTTTTGGTTCCAGCTCAGGTTATGATCTCTTTTGTCGTGTGATTGAGCCCTACGTCGGGCTCCACGCTCAGCAAGGAGTCTACCTGAAGATTCTCTCTCCCTCTACCCCTCCCCCCACTTGTGCACACACACATGCATGTGTGAGCTCGCTCTCTCTCTCAAATAAATAAATCTTAAAAAAAACAAAACAAAACAAGAAACTTTGTTGAGTGAGGAAATCCTGCAGTGATCTTTCCTATTTCAGACTTTGCACTGTTACCATACTTTCCTTATAAGAAAATTCAGTATTCAATACTAACAATAGTTCTCTGAATGCTGTCAATTAAGCACTTACCTGATTCACCTCATTTGATCCTCACACCATGCCTACAAAAGCTAGGTCATATTATAACCTTTTAGATGAGCCTCTGCTGCCTCTGTCTTGTAAAACATTATTAGCAAATCAAACAACCCGATTGAACCTGAGCAAAGGACTTGAAAAGATATTTCGCCAAAGAAGATATATAAATGGCCAGTAAACACATGAAAAAATGAACACATATGCTCAACATAACTAATCACTAGGGAAATGCAAATCAAAACCACAAGGAAGGAAGGAAGGAAGGAAAGAAGGAAAAGAGAGAGAGAGAAGTAAAGGCTAAGTGCTGGTGAGGATGTGAAGAACTTGCAATCCTTGTGCACTGTTGGTAGGAATGTAAAGTGTAGCCACTATGGAAAACAGTATGGCAGTTCCTCAAAAAAATTAAATATAGAGTTTCCCTGTGATCCAGCGATTCCACTCCCGGGTATACACCCCCAAAGAATTGGGAGCAGGGTCTCAAAGAGAAATGTGTGCATGCATGGACATAGCAGCATTATTCACAATAGCCAAAAATGTGGAATCAACCCAGTGTCTACCAGTGGTTGAATGGATCTTGGAAGGGGAGTTGAACCATGAGAGACTATGGACTCTGAAAAACATTCTGAGGGTTTTGAAGGGGTGGGGGGTGGGAGGTTGAGGGAGCCAGGTGGTGGGTTTTATGGAGGGCACGTATTGCATGGAGCACTGGGTGTGGTGCATAAACAATGAATTCTGTTGCACTGAAAAGAAATTAAATATATACATACAATGGAAGGTAAGTCAGCTTTAGAATGGAAAGAAATTCTGTCACAGGCTACAACATGGATGAACCTGGAGGACGTGCTAAGTGAAAGAAGCCAGTCACACAAAATACATGCTTTATGATTTTGCTTACTTGAGGTACTGAGGCTGGTCATATTCATAAAGGCAGAAAGTAGAATGGTGGTTGACAGGGTCTGTGAAGAGCCTTAAGAGGAATTGTTTGTTTAAAGAGTATAGAAGCTCAATTTTGCAAGATAAAAAGAGCTTTTGGAAATTGGCTATCTAATGGGAATGTCCATAACAGTACTGAAACTGTACACTTAAAAATGACTGAGATGGAAATTTTTATATTATATGCATTTTACCACACACATACACACACAAAATTATTAGTAATCTATGCCAATGATGAATTTTCACCAGATTTTTACCCTCTTTCAAACAATTTAAATCCAAGTAACACTCTGGAAAGAACAATTACATATTTTCCAATGCCACATTTCTCCTCTCCTCTAAAGCTCAGTTTCTCCCACCACCTGGGCACATGCTAAAAAATGTTCTCTAAAATCAGTGTGAAGATTTAGCAGGTGGCCAGTGGAAGTCCAGGAACAGGAAAAGGTGAGAAATGGGCAGGAGGATCTAGTATATCTGGAATTGGACATCGAGGTTTTCCTAATTTCAGAAGGACCAATGAGCTTGATCTACAGGTGACAATGCTTGGGCCACTCAGGACAGAAATGTACTGTGAGCTGGTGACTCAGGCTCGTGCCCTCCCCCACCCCCATGCTATGCTTGCTCACCCCCTCTTCAGGTTCTTTGGCTGAGTTGGGCTGGCAAGTGGCACCTGTGACCACCACCATAGAAAAGGTGGCAAAGAGTACCATTGTACTTGCTAGTAGCGCTCAAGAAAATTTTAAGAAGGGGCGCCTGGGTGGTTCAGTGGGTTAAGCATCTGCCTTCAGCTCAGGTCATGATCCCAGGGTCCTGGGACTGAGTCCAGCATCGGGGGTGGGGGGGTAGAGGGGGGCCCTTGCTCAGCAGGGAGTCTGCTTCTCCCTCTGCCCGCCACTCCCCCTGCTTGCACTCTCTCTCTCTCTCTGAGAAATAAATAATAAGATCTTTAATATTTAAAAAAGAAGAAAATTTTGAGAAAACACAAAAGAACTAGCATAATCTCTTCCCCTCAAAGCAGTAACTTCCCAGACTAGCAGATCTTATCCTTATCTCTCCAGTGCAAATAGCATGTAGTTTGATGCCTTTATCCTAGCTCCACAGCTGAACACGAGGTTGGAACAAAACTCCAAACCATCATTTCATATGCAGGATTACTGTTTTACAGCAGATGAATACACCCCCTTAAGCCCCCTCTACTTTCCTCTTCATGGCACGTATGCAATTCCTTTGCTGGCAAATATTCACAGGAAGGTCTAACTGGATTATTTATAGTTTGAACTCATGACTGAAATTGGGGAAAATCCACTGAAATATAGCTTCCAGGGACTAAGGTCAAATACAGTAAAATAAAGAAAACAAAACTAGAGTGCACAGAACCATATTGTATAAGAAACACAACAGCTATATAATCTTATTCTCTTTTCAGCAACTGAGAAGATGGTTGTTTACCCATTTTACTGATGAGGAAACCAATGAGGTCAAATTAACTTGTGTAAATAGCTTATTAGCAAGCAAGAGAGTCCAGGTCTCTGGGATGCCAAAGCCGCTGGCTTCTTCACTGCCTTGAATGACTCTGGGCAAGACACTTTTCTGAACCTAGTGTCCTTGCTTATCAAACGATGACAATAATTCCTATTTCACAGTGTTACTGTGGTGACTATGAGAGATAATCAATGAGTATGTACCTAGAAAGGGGCCAGTGAACACTGTACAGGTTGGATATTCCTTCCTCTTCTCCTTCTGTCCTTCTTCCTCGACCCCCACTTCCTCACCTCCTCCCACTCAAAGTCATGGTGAATACAGGGAGGAAAGAGCACTCAGATGGCCAGGCGGAGACGCAGGTATCTGGTTCCCTCAGTGAGCCAGGGGGCTGGAGAAGACATGTTTGGGGGGAGCACGAAGAAAGACAGGGGCAGCTTCTCTTTAGAGAAGTGATAGCTTCTAAGAAGAAAAAGAACTCAACATGAGCAGATAATGCTGAAACCATTTGATGAAAGTTCTTTGGAGCAGAGATATTTATATGATCTTAAATGATCTCCCCACAGACTATTAATTGATCATGAAAAGGAACTAAAAAGTCATATATACAATGGAGAAATCTGGCAGACCTCCTTAAAACCAAACAGGCCATGAGCAATAATGGGACCAATTTTGTGCCTCCTGGTAGATGCTCTGAGGACAGAGCATCGCTTACTACTAAGATACTATTCATACACAAAGGCATTGCCTGAGCCAAACCATGGAGAAATCCAAACGAGGAACATTCTACAGAACAATTGACCCATGTTCTGCAAAATGTCAGTGTCATAAAGGATGAAGAAGGACCGAGGGACTGTTCCAGATTAAAGGACAGTGAAGACACGTCAACTCGATGCAAATACATGATCCTAGGAGCTCAAGGGCATTACTGGGACAACTAAAGGAATTCTAGACTCTGTATTGGTAATAGTATGTATCCATGTTAGATTGCTAAACATGGCCAATGTATCATGTAAGACAATGGTCCTGCTCTTAGGAGACACATATTTCAGTATTTAGGGGTGAAAAGTCATCACATCTGCATCTTGCTCTCAAGTGGTTCAACAACAACAAGAAAATTAAAATACATGTGTGATGTGTGTGTACATAGAAAAGAGAAAAAGCAAATAGAGCAAACTACTAACTGGTGAATTCAGGTGAAGGGTCTGCAATGTTTATTATACAATTCCAACCCCTCTCCTATGGATTTGCAAAAAAAAAAAAAAAAGAAAGAAAGAAAGAAAGAAATACAAATACCTCAGAGGAATAAAGAAGGTGGCTTTTTTAAAAAATGAGCAGATAACAGCTTGATGATCCCTCAAAAATTTAATGATAGAATTACTGTATGACTCAGCAATCTCACTGCTACAAAAACTTACATACCCAAGAGAAATAAAACCCTTTGTCTACACAACTTGTACATGAATATTTGCAGCAGCAAAAACCCAAATATCCAATGGCAGATAAATAAAGTGTGGTATAGCCATATGGTAGGACATTATTCAGCCATTAAAAAGGATGAAATTCTGACATATGCTATAACATGGATGAGCCTCAAAGATATTCTGTTAAGTGACATAAGCCAGTCACAGGAAGGGCAAATGAAGTTATGATTCCACTTACATGAGGGACCTAGACTACTGAAGTTCATTGAGACAGAAAGTAGAACGGTGGTTGCCAGGGTCTCGGGGGAGGGAAAATGGGGAATAACTGCTGCACGGGTACGGTGCTTCCTTTTGGGGAGATGAACGCATTCTGGAACTAGATGGAGGTGGTGGTTACACAACAATGTGAATGTAGTAAATGTCACTGAATCGTTTACTTTAAAATTACTGATTTTATGTGACACAAATGTAACCTCAATAAAAAGCAAAAGGGCAGATAGGTAAAGGGGGAGTTTGATTCTATGACCTGGGCCACAGAGTGTGAACGAGAAGCGGCCGCATCCAGAGCACACACTCACACCAATGAACCTGCTGACTGGGATGGAAAGGGCATGCCTGATGGGGGCTACTGACTGGTTCTGGAATATGCCAAGCAAAATGAAGACTCCAATTGTGTAATAATCATTTACCTGAATTCCATAGCAAGTTCACAGACTGACAGTGCAGCAAGAACTCATTCTCCTCTGAGTCAGTATCTGCCTTATTTAAAAGATGCTTCAGCTAAAGCAACAGCAACAGGAGAAAGGGGGCAATACGCCAATCTCAGAGGCAAACATGTTAGAGGAGAAACCTCTCCCTCAACAGACCCCTGGATGGAGGTGCCTACATGGTCGCAGCAGGCTGAGGCTCTAGCTTCTGCTAGGCTGGGACTGCACAGGGTTAAAAACTGCTACCCCTTCATCTCTCTGGAAATCACAGCTGCTTTTCACTCAAAGCTGGTACAGAAAAGGTGAGCCAGTAAGATGTGTACGACCCCACAGGTTATCCTTCACAAGAGCAATGACGTTTTCAGTTAGAACCTCGAAGAGAACATGACTTTTTAAAAAAGGGTATTAAAAATTCTATCACAAAAGAAAAAGAAAATTCACATTCACTATAAAAACGTTAGAAAAGGCACGGGGAAAAAAATTCCCTAGAGAAGTCACTGCTCTAATTTCATCGTTACCTCTCATCAGCCTGAGAAGGCAGGACTTAACGTAAGGAATGATTCATTAATGGTGGCACCTGGAGCATCTTTAGACGCTTTCTTGGTGAGAAAGTGCAATAAATGTGATGCTTCCTATTATGCCCACTAGTAAGGACAATCCTCACCCCGAATATAATTTTCCCTGAGATGGAAAGCAATTTCCTGCCCTTAAAATATGTGTACCGAGAATCTGGTGATGAGAGAATCATGAACAAGTAGACAGAACATCAGGATAAAAACCCACTGTCCTCTTCCTTATAAATGTTCATTCTAAAAGAGCTACTATGGCGGGAGGGGAGGCGGGGAGGAGAAGTGAAGCAGGAGACAGGGAGAAAGAGGTATGAACATCCAGTTATAAAACAGTTAAGTCCCGAGGATGAAAAGTAAAGCCCGGAAGACAGAGTCCATGATACTGTAATAATGTCGTATGGTGACAGATGGCTACTACACTTCTCAGGGTGAGCAAAGCACAACATACAGAATTGTCAAATCACTGTTATACATCTGAAACGAATATAACATTGTGTGTCAACTATAATTCACCTAAAAATTTTAAAAATTTATTAAAAAAATTTTTTTTAAAGAGGAGAGTTAAAAGGAAGGGAGTCCAATCAAACCATTTTGCAGCCCTCAGTGCCACGTGAGCAGAGCAAAACAAAAGAAGTGATGCTTCTGGCATAGTTTAATGTTTGGCTGAGAACATGGAAGGACATTGGCTTGAGCCCTTATTTTTCTGGTGGCCTCCTCCAGAACCCCACACTCACCCATCCAGACTTCCCCGAACTGCCCGGCACCAAGCCTTTTCACCAACTTGATGGAATCCCGTGGGATCTCCCAGGCATCTTTGTCCCATGGCTTTTGTGGTTTGGGGCTAATGCATGCCTTCTCCAATCTTCTGCATAAGCCATCCGACTGCTCTAATGTGAAAGAGGAAAAAAAGGGGGGGGTTACAAAATGTCCTACTTTGTAAGTTACCAGTATCTATGAAGGAATTTCAGCTACTAGTGGGATCATTTCCAGCTCAAGTAGTCTATGAACCTAAAATTCTACGGGGGTATCTTTTGTATAATCGTGATTTTGGAAATTCTTACCTGAAAGACAATCCTGAACACACTTGATTTTACCCATTAGTACTGTTTGCAAACCTACAATGTGTATCCCTTCAGAGTGGGTGGCAGGAGTAAACAGTACCAGCAGCTACCCACCACAACCGACCTCAATCACACAGGGAATGAACCTAAAGGCCACCCATGGGTTTGGCTTCACAGGGCTAACAAGGGACACTGGAGACAGAGGACCACTGACTTGCCACTTCTAAATATTTTCTTGTCATTGTTATTTTTGTTTTCTTTTACTCAGACTATGGATTACTTTTACACACATAATCACACATGTATATATGTATATAAAGACACAGATCTGCAAATCTGCATTCTGATTCCAAATATTTAAAGATGTGTTGTAAAAATATGCACTATGTGAAAAGAATATTCATTTTTCTCTTCTCAGTTTTGGGACATTAACTGTCAAATAGCACGTATTTGGTGGGAAGAACTGGGATAATTATTCACTAAGATCCATTCTGACTTTACATGCATATGTAATTATAGAATAATTTAGAACCAGTTACAGAATACAATCCTCCAGCTTCATCCAAAAGAAATATAAGGTAGAAGAATTTTAATATAAAAAAGTGTTTGACACCCTGCATTTCATAATCAATCTGTTTTGTCTTGTCCGACCTTTAGTTTGTACTTACTTTGGTAATGTTTAATCATGTCACTGATACAAGGAAAAGTGATCCGTGGAGAGATGTAATAGCCTCCATTGTCCAGACTTCTGATTTTGTAGTGCTTAATAACGTCACCATGCACAGGGTCATAATCTCTGACAGAAAGAGAGTAGCTTCCTGTGGGGGAAAAACACAAGGAAAGACTATGCTTATATTTTACAAGTAAGATCTGCCTTATAAATAGTATGGTACACAATTTGTGATAAAATATGCAAAATGTAAATTAAGTATGTATGTAGTGCATAATTTAAGTCCTATAAGAAGTCTACTTGACAAATGAAGCTACCATTTTGTTGCTATGAAGCTTACCAACACTCCGTTTTCCTTCTTTGTGCCAGGTTTTTTTTTTTTTATTTCACTGAATTGAAAAGTCATTTTGATTTTCTTTCTCTTAAAATTTCAAGATTTACTCTCAATCATAACGTAAGAGGCTCAGCAAACAAACTTAAAGCATGGTAAGAAATGGCCGTAATTATGTCTGCTATGGTACTTTTCATAGCAAAACTATTGAGTTTGTTTGTTATCAAGCCATTAAAGGTTTCACTACCAGAATATAATATATATTTTTCTAAAAAAAAAGATATATTGTGTTAGTTTCTAAGAATGAATTTCTAAATAGTGATTCTAAGAATGAATTTCTAAATAGTGATTTAGAGAGGGACTTAAACCACTTCCTACCTTTTAAGGTTTCGCTTTCTCTGATAAGAAAAGCTCCAGGACCGTTCCCTGGTGCCAGCAGCTGTCTTTCTGCATCCTTTCTGGTTATGTCCTTGAAAAACCACCTGAGAAGACATTGTCACATTTCATGGATGTTATGCTCCAGGGAAGGAAAAAGGTACAAATGCATAAGAAAGCCCAGGCAGCAAGCAAAACCATCCAAGATGGCGACAGGTAAGGACTCACTCTTCTGTTTCCAGGGTGTTGACTTTGGCGACGTAGTTGCTGGGGATGAACCCTTCTCTCTTTGTTGAAAGGGATTTAGCTTTCCACCATTCTCCGTGCCTGGAAGAGAAACAGACATCAAAAACCATTTGTAGGGACACCTGGGTGGCTCAGTTGGTTAAGCAGCTGCCTTCGGCTCAGGTCATGATCCCAGCATCCTGGGATCGAGTCCCACATCGGGCTCCTTGCTCAGCAGGGAGCCTGCTTCTCCCTCTGCCTCTGCCTGCCTCTCTGTCTGCCTGTGCTCGCTCCCGCTCTCTCTCTGACAAATAAATAAATAAATAAATAAATAAATAAATAAATAAATCTTTAAAAAAAAAACCATTTGTATGGGCGCCTGGGTGGCTCAGTGGGTTGGGGCCTCTGCCTTCCGCTCCGGTCGTGGTCCCAGGGTCCTGGGATCGGGCCCCGCGTCCAGCTCTCTGCTCGGCGGGGAGCCTACTTCTCCCTCTGCCTCTGCCTGCCACTCTGTCTGCCTGTGCTCCTTTTCTCTCTCTCTCTGACAAATAAATAAATAAATCTTAAAAAACAAACAAAAAAAACATTTGTATGGGCGCCTGGGTGGCTCAGTGGGTTGGGGCCTCTGCCTTCGGCTCGGGTCGTGGTCCCGGGGTCCTGGGATCCAGCCCCGCGTCCAGCTCTCTGCTCGGCGGGGAGCCTGCTTCCTCCTCTCTCTCCGCCTGCCTCTCTGCCTACTTGTGATCACTCTCTGTCAAATAAATAAATAAAATCTTTAAAAGAAAAAAAGACATTTGTATCCAGTGGCGCCCGGCTGGCTCTGTTGGTAAAGCATGGGACTCTTGTCCTTGGGCTTGTGGGTAGATTACGTTTTAAATTAAAAAAAGACGTTTTTAAAGAAATAAGTGTGTGTATCCGATGAGTCAAGAACTGTAAGAGCAATTGTCTGAAGGTGTCTGTTTTGGGGGGTGAGGGAAGATGGGAAGATCCCCGGAACCCCAGAATCCAGAGGAAAAATTCACTCCTTTTGCTGAAATAAAACTGTGTTTAGAGACTAAGGCAAAGGAAAACAGGCTCACAACTGAGTCCCTGTGCTCAGCGCTGCAAACACAAGAGTTGGTAAAAATGGTTCCTAGCTTGCAGAAGTAACACGTTTGTAATTTCCCCCAGGATCTCTGAGAAATTCCATGGGATCCTTATAGAAACGGGATTCAAGGAAACAATGAAGCATAGCTTTCATATTATAAACTCCTTTGTTAAAACATCTCATTTCAATAGAGAGATTGAAGAAAAGAAATGGAAAACCAAAAATAATCCCAAGCGGGTAGGCTCATCCGTGCCCTGAGCACGGAGCTGAGGAGGAGGCTGGGGCTGAGGCAGGAGGCAGGAATGGAGGGGTCCCCATGAGCCTCAACTATGGTGTTCAAATTCCCACACACAGTCGGGCTTCTCGTTTGTAAGACGTGAAGGACAGCCACAACGACACAGAGCTGCTGCCGCTGTACATCTATGCTGTGTTCACATACATGCACACACACGACATCCTCACATCAACCCCGTGACACAGCCACAGCTGCTCCCATTTCCTAAGTGAAAAAAATGAAGGTACAGAACTGAAGTGGCTTGTCAAGGTCATGCAGCTTTCAAGAGGCAGGGCCAGGATTAGGCCAGAGTTCACACTCACCAGTAAGTGTCAACTGCTCATAACCACTTAGTACCTTGGACTAATAAAGGGTCTCTCCCTCCTCCAACCTGGTGGGTGGGGCCAGGGCGGCAATGTATGCAAGATTAGGGGGAAATACTTGGGAAATCCTTGTTCTCAGTACCAAGTCCCTGTGGTCTGAACCACAGGTCTGTGAGTCAGTAAGGCAAGGAAGGGTGCACCAAGGACATGACGATGTCTAAGTGTCTTGCGAAGGACTACAACTGCTGAGTAGGGGCTTTTCCAAAATGACAGCTGCTTCAGCACAATGCCCTTAAAAATCCAACTAAGTTAGACCCATAAACCCAGTCTGAATTTGAGCAATATAACTAGATAAACACGGCTTTAAAATAACACCCCAATTCCCACAGACACAAACTTCTTAAGCTGGCACAGATGGATAAAGAAAGAAACCAGTATCTCTATTCTAAGGGAAAGCTGGAGAACGCAAGAGAAGATTCCCGCGGCCCCACTCCTTGCACTCCCAAAGGGCTGCTAGCAGCAAGGAGGCTGGGAGGCTGCTTGTTGCGGTTATGCCGCTGGGAAGAGGAGGAAGGGCCAGGACTCAGGAGCCTAAGTAAAAGGCCAGCAGGCACAGCATGTGTGGGCGGACTTACTCCTCCAGGACCTTCATCTTCTCTCCTTTCTTGAAAGACAAGTCATCTGGGTGGATGCCATCATAGGGGTACAAGGCTATCACGATGTCTCCTTGCTCCTCCGGATCTATAAGGAAGGACGAAAGGGAAGACCTTCAGGAATCCATCAATGGAAATGTTTTAACAAGTCTTTATCTGGCACAAAAGATGGATGATGACGTGTGTTTCCTGCCTAGTGGGGCTCACAGCCCACATGGTCTACAGTAAGCAACATATTATCCACACTGGATACAGTGTATGTTATCCCCAGTCATACAGACCTACAATGATAATTAATTCCCGCCCGGTATTCTGGAATTAATTCCCGCCCGGTATTCCGGTATTTCAGAAATGATATAGCCATGTTCAGAGCAGCATTATTTTCAAGAGCTGAAGGGAAAGTCCAAATGTTCAGTGACAAATGAGGATAAGCAAAATATGGTGTGTCCACACAACAGGATATTATTCAACATGGATGAACCCTGAAGACACAATGAGGAGTGAAATACACCAGACACGAAAGGACAAACACTTTTGATGCCACTTATTTGAGGTACCTAAAGTGGCCAAACGCATTGAGAGGGAAAGTGCCACGGTGGCTGGCAGGGCTGAGTGGAGTAGGGGGACGGGGAGTTCGTATTAAACTTGGACAGAGTTTCAGCTCGGGGAGATGAAGAAGTTCTGGAGATGGACGGGGGTGCTGGCTGCCCGGTAACGGGAATGTACTTAACTACTCAACTGGACACGTAAAAATGGTTACAATGATAAATTTTATATTCCATGTATTTTCTGGCAATGAAAGTATAAATAAAGACACCCAAGCTGACTCCCTTATAGCATCTGTAACAGTAAAAAAAGGAAAACTACCATGTTGCTATGGAAACATACCTTTAGTCTGAAACCTCTGTCCTGGTAAAAGCTGGGATTCTGGAACCTAGGAGAGAATATTGGTTAGGAAAAGGATTTTGACATTTAGCTTTTTTTACTCACATTCATGTTGTGTGTTGTATCATTTTTCTCACAGTAGCAAATGAGGTTTAGAATGTCTAATTTAGGAAGCTGGAAAGAAGAGAAGAACAGAGAAAACATTTTGCGGAGCTATGTCCCATCCTACACAGCTCAGCGGAACGGCTCTCCCTTCTAAAAAGCAGTCATTTGTCGCTGGTAGCAGGAAGTGAACAGGTGAAGGCTGGAGTCTCAGCATGAAAACCCAGAGCAAAAGATGGAAATGGTGTGAGCCCCTGCTGGCTTGGTAGGACTTTGGCCCGAACTGCTGCTCTCTGTGTTTCCCAGACTTGCTCAGAAAACGAGTCAGGGCTCTGTCACTGGACACTGAGAACAGGTCCTAACGGATCCAGGCTTCCTAAGGCTGACCCTGCTCTGGTCACGGGACAGATGGCATCGTTACTTCAGCTTTGAGGTGGATTAGCAGGAAGGGTCTGTGGGACAAAAGGCCACCTCAATGACCTTTCAAATCCAATTCCTTTTTCTCCCAGTGACCATGGGGAGGATGATAAGACCTCGTGGGCCCTTTTTCAGAAAAGTACTGTCCGAGGCCTATATCCACAAATCATGCAACTTTTCCCTTTGATTCAGTGGCTCAAAGGAATGGAACCAAAACAGTTTGCACTGAAATTTAAATTTTTTTTTAAATTTAAATTTCGGGTGAAAGCCCATAAAATCTCCAATTATGAGGCGGTGCCAGTGGGGGAGGGAACATTACTCTGTGTCCTGCTATCAGAAAATCAGGGATCCATGTTATCCTTGAATACTTACTTTAAGAAGTCCTAGACTGATTTTTTTTAATCATGGGGATTTGCATAATTAGGATTGCATGATCAATTATAAATGATTTAGAGGAAATAGTTAGAAGATGAAAAACTAATTAAATCACTTTGAAAGCTGATTGTCAAATATCAAAGAGTCCTTAATTTACAAATGTTTTAATAGACTTTCTAGAAGACCAAAACATATATAGGCCAACTCATCTGCCATTTAACTCTTTCCTTAAAATGTATTTTCCTCGGGGTGTTGCTGAATTTCATCAATACCACCTCACCAGCTCACCAGAGTTCCTCTGTCACGGAGCCGGGGTGTCTAATTTTGGCACATCTGGCCACACCTGGGAGTGTTATCTATGGCCATGGGATAAGGCAACGCTCCCCGGCTCAGGGAGCAAGGGCAGCCAGAGAAGGCACAGACTAACAAGACAGAATCCAGGAGGGAGCTGCCATATTGCAAACCTGTTTACCACTTCACTTCACCCTCCAACCCCATGTTTAACCTCCTTTACTCTTAGGAGGAGGAAAAATGGTATGTTTATATGATTTGCCTTTGTTTTTCTGAATCAAGGCATCTTCATTGGTCATTTCAAAAAGAGAACTTGGGTTCTAAGCAAGTAAAATACCTAGCACGTGGTATCAGGAAAAGCCAGATTCTTTTTATGAGAGCTCTTCAAGTCTCTAATGAGGAAACTATCTGTGACTCCAATTCTTTCAATCGTTTTCTTTTCTACGAAGCATTTTTATGTAATAGAGTCCTATACTTATACTGGTTTATGTAATGTTATTAAATACTATATTATATGTATATCACTAAATTATTAAAGCAATAGTCTTATACCTTTTGAGTTTCTTTCTATATAACATTAACTTACCTATCTAGAAACATGTACAATAATTAACAGCAATAATATATTCACTCTTCATCTCCACTGTTTGAGAATGCCAACAGTAACTTCTCAATTTCAGCAATGGCATAAGAATCTGACATACATCAAACCTACAGGATAATGGGGAGCTGGCAGAAGGCTTGGTAACAATAACACACTCTATAATGCCAAGGCCTTATATTTAAAACATGTCAGACTAGAGATACTATGAAAATTCTTAATAAAGGCATTGGGACTCTCTCTCTCTCTCTCTTTCTCTCTACATATATATGATCATGGGAAGGATAAAAGATCCAAAGTAAAGAGCATTTAACATAGCAACTATCCAGAGCTCTGGTCATCTTCTCCATGAAATTGGATAGAGTATTAGGTCTTCCTTCGCCAAGCATTTCCCAACTGCATTGAATAGCAAGTCACTCATATGAAATTTCTGGTACAGATATTTGTCCAAGGTTAGGGGCAGAACTATCTGTGTACTTTTTTAATTGTTTAATTCTCATTTAAAATAATAAGTCATGACAACTTCAGAATCTACTGTTTGGAGTTAACTGAAGAATGACAAGATATGGGATAAAATATGATACACCAAGGGGCATATCAGCATTTATTTTAGCTTCTGACTCAAATCCAGAATTTCCTTTGCCTCCAGACCACTGCGGTAATCTCACTACCTATCCTAAGTCACAGAAGTTCAGATAGACAGATCAATTTATCTTTATATATAAAGGGTAGATCTTTGCACCAGTGATATGAAAGATTATTTTCTTTACACATGAGAAGTCGATCAAAGGCCATTAATTATACAATAAGTGGTCTGGTAATCTCTAAAATGTTTACAAACTCATTAAAAGATTAAGTTATAAAGCAAATCAAAAATTACTTGAGGCCCAAGTCATGGATATGATTTTTTTTGCATGCATATGTTACAGATTTGGTGTTTAAATTAAGCAGCCATGCTTTGATCCTGCTATGGGAATTCTCCCCTGAGACTATCTACTTACTGGCCTTTGCTGTTTATTGGACGTTGGATCTCTCACATAAATAGTTCGGTCAGTATTACGTACTGGTTGAGTCTTCAAATCTATTCCATCGTCATTCAGATTGTCTTTCCTTTTTGATTTTATACATCCCATATTTCCTGTGGGAATATAAAAGTAATGACATTGTTTTACCATTTTAGAAATGGCTTCAAGCTACCAAAATATCTCCATTCACAAAGAATAAAAATAATACATTTTTATTTTTTATTATAGATAGCTTAACAAACTCAAATGTGAATACAGTTCACATACCCATTTGCTTGTTCATTCATTTGTTCAACAACTATTAATTGAGCACCAATCTTATGTCAGAAGACATCATTCATGCCCTAAAGATGCTCCTATTCTCATGACAGAGATTTGTGAAAAACTATAGTAGAGTGAATGACAGAGGATGCACAGGACCTAGGAAAGAGTACCTAACTCAGGCAAGTGGAAAAAGAGCTAGTGAGGGGAAACATCCCCAAGGAAATCTCTGTAAGTCACAGTGGGAGGGATGTCAATCACGTGGCAGAGGCAGTAAAGGGATTCCAGGAAGAAGGAACTTCACATGCAAAATACTGATCCGGAGATAACATGGCCCCTTCAGGGAACTAGTTCATCACGTGCCTATGGGGAACTGGTTCATCTCACTCCTTTGTTCAAGCTGATCCCTTCAGGGAACTAGGTCTATGATGAGAAACCCTTTAAGCCAGGAGCAGGTAGGGAAGGCCAGGAGCTGGGATGGAAACAGAAGCGCACCTGGGTGCCATGCTGGGGAGCTGTTTTCCTTACTTTGTCATTTCACGAGGACACAATGGGCAAGATCAAGCGAGGGGGCTGAGGCGTCAAAGGCAAGCATGATCAAGAGCTAGATGGCACAGAACCTGGCTCCAAATGATGTGGCTTGGGGCCTAGGAAAATGGTAGTGGCCCTCCGCTAGGACTGGAAATAAACTAGGAGATGCCACTGTGGGAGAGACGATGCCTGGAGGAACATTCAGCTGGTTAGCTCCCGTGGGCTTCCCAGTAAGGTATGTGACTGTGGAAACCAGAAGAGATGGAGCTATAGGCACAAATGAAGGCATCAGCACACCGTGACTGTGCCTAATACTCCAGAGGAAGAACCCTGGACAGCAGGGGCTAGCGCCTGACCAGGCAGAACAACATGATCATGCTTCCGAATGTTAAACTCCTTGATTTGTTTCTCTGGTTAATACTAGGATGTATAGAGCACTGCACCAAGCACTCTAGGGACTAAAGAGATGAATTTAAAAACTGAAATCAGGTATGAATCTTGCCTTACAGCATAGTCTCATGCTTAAATCTATACATTAAAAACAAAAAATCTGTTTGAGCTCCATTTGAAGATCTCGCAGGGCAGTGATTCTAAAAGCTGAAGGAACACCAGGATCACAAAACTCAACAGAACAGATTCCCTGGATGCATTCCAGTGAATTCCTTGGGGCCCCATGGAAGCAGCAGGTCCCCTCCCCTGGGGAGGGGCGTAATCTGTGGAATTCCGAAGCACAGCCACTGGGGGACCACTGCGGAGTTTTGGGAGGCGGTGGTGGGAATCAGGAAATAACTCCTGGAGGAGGAATTGTTCTAAGAAACCTCAAGATCTCTGAACTGTCAAACTGTCAACCACAGGCCATAGCCAGATTCTGTACCTTGTCCCGCAGGCTTCCAGTGGGCCTGCAGCCTCCAACTTGTTTATCATCTCATCACGGAGAAAGAAGCCTCTGAAGGACAATCACAGCTCTTTCCGAAACTAGTAAGCTGCAGTTCCCAAAATAAAGGGGAAGCAAGTACTTCTTTGATTCAAAACAGCTTTTTTTTTTTTTTT